>OX387335.1:9553720-9858146 GCA_947562085.1 Eudonia lacustrata | reverse complement strand
AGTTTTTGGTTACAAGTTATAGCTAGCACAAGTTAAGCTCCTTTAGAAACTTGTTTTAATGGTTAAACTAGATAACGGATAAACATACTTGTAAAAGGGCCAGACCCAAAATAAATTTAAAAACAGTTATTTCTAAAATTGTCATGACCGGGAATTGAACCCAGGACCTTAAAGGTGGCGACGCCAGAACCGGAGTGCTAACCACTTGACCACGGAGGTCGTCAAATTTTCTTATTGTAAATTCGCTTATTATGCAAGTTTTGACGATAGCTTAATTATTTAAGTTAAGTTAAGCCTATTCGTATGTTTGCAATTGTGAAAGAGTTTGTAATCAACAAAAGACAAAAGTTTTGACATGTCAATATCTTGTATGGTCTAATGGTTTTAATTTACTTCTCGTGCGTTCCAACCCTAATCACACGACCTTCACACGGCTGCACGCAAGGATTTTTGTCGCAGTCTACTTGTGCATCTTGAGCTATCGCGTTGCGCGTGCGTAAAAATGCCTTGGATTACGAACCAACAGTTCTTAGAGATGCTATTTACGTATTAGTTAATTAATGTAGTAATAGATTAGTGTTCTAAGCTGAGTAAGGTAATAATCAGTGCAGTGACAAATTATGATTAGGTACCAAGCAATGCAGTGGGTGTAAAATGTATTATAAGACTTGTAGGTAAAATAGGTGATGAACTTGTAAACAAGCTGAATTAGTGTCGGTAATAATAAAAACGATGCGTCGATAATAATAAATAAGTTATTCTAGCTCCCTTAATTAATTTTAATTTAGTTACGTAATTATACCAAAGGTTGACTTTTATTTTGTTATTATTACATTAGTTTGACAGTCCAAAACCTGTTAAGTGTGATGGAAAGCTTATCATAGCCTTTGCTGTACGCGGATGACATAAACTGGAATGCTCTTTATCACCATGTAAGTACCTACCTACACCTATTCACCTATTCAGATGTTTAACTTTGCCTTTAATGCGAGACATTCATTTGTTTATTTAATTTAGTGTTATGTTATTACTTATTACTTTAGGCTTATTAGGTAAGACTGAATAATAAAATAATGCTTTTAACAACAACATAACATAGGTACTTAGAATAATAATAACGCATAGGTAATGGCAATAGGTACTTTGTCATCGACCGGCCGTTGCCCTTTAGATACCTACATTTGATCTTTGATTTGTAATGAGAATGAAACTTCTTTTAATGTGTAATTTATGTGATTGACTTATTTTGCAATACCTACATAGCCTCGGTGGCCGAGTGGCAGAGCGCTCGGCCCTATACCCGAAGGTCCCGGGTTCAATTCCCAGGTCGGGCAAAATGTAATTCGGATTTTTCGATGCATAGCCCGGGTTTGTGATCACCAACCCGCACTTGGCAAGCGTGGTGATAAAGCCATAACCCATCAAATGTAGCGATGACTTGATATCAATGACGGAGGCCTTTGCCCAGCAGTGGGACAATTGTACGCTGTTTACTTACTACTTACTTACCTACATAGAAGTTCGGTCGTTAGTCGTACTTTAGGTACCTATCTACATTTCATCATTCATTTGTAAGGAAAGATAGTAGGTAGTAACTTCTTTTGATGTGTGAATTGTGTGATTGACTTATTTTGCAATACCTACATGGCAGTTCGGTCGTTGGTCGTACTTTAGATGTTACCTACATTTGATATTTAATTTGTAAAGGAAAGATAGTTGTAACTTCTATTCATGTGTGTTAGACTTATTTTGTAATACGTAGATAAGAATTGGAATTGCGCTCATAACACACATATCATAACATAGGTAAGTAGATGTTATCGATAGTCGTTAGAGTTTCAATTCAGTTGTAAAGGGAAAATAAATGGGGTCTCACTCATTCCAGCCAGACTGTATGTAACGTAGGCGTAGGCATTTATCTCTCTCAGCTGGCTGGCGCTATGACGCGGCGGGTCGACGGCCGCCCCAGTCTCTCAGTCAGTAAATAATCGTTATTTTTTATTAGTTTTCTATTATTTTTTTAGTTCGCTTTAAAATAAATTTGATACCTAACGAATAACTTAATTTAAATGTACTAGATGCGTTATGTACCTATTTATTAAATTAAAATTGAAAAAAAAAAACACTTTTTTTTTTGGCCACTTTTATTTTTAAAAAGCTTGACTTGACCAACCCTTGTCGTTTTTGACATTTTTTTTCAGTCTCCTTATATTGATAACATCAATATTCGTAATTTAGTTGCTGCATATTTTGATAACTAACCAGTAATTTCATAAAAACTTACACACATTCATGAGATATCTCATGACATGAATGTGATCGAGGAATAAAACAATATGGACTGGGATCACTTGTCTGTCACGAAGACTTGAGCATGTGTGATGTATTTTAGAATCTTTGGATAATTTGGAAACTAGAGGCCCAGTGATTTGAAATTATGCCTCGTGTGTGCTGCAATTATAACGTATTATTTGCGTGCGTTACCCCAGCGGAATGTTGTCGAATTTCTTGGATTCTTGATACAGAATAATTAGTGCTCCATCTCGTGTAATTGTGCGCGAAATCTTAAATTTGTGCGACCAGTAGTTTTTGAGATATTCGCGAAAAACAGATACACATTTTTTTTCCTGTGGACTTATCAAAAAAAAAGTACCCAGGAAGATAGATCTTGGGGCGCTGTAAATGTGCATGTTAGTCTTAAATTTGTGCCTCTTATAATTCCGAAGTTATTAAAAATACCGCTGAGGTAACTTTTGGGTGGTTGCTGTATCTCGCGAACGGTGAGGCGCACAAGTATGATTTTTTTTCCACACAATGTAATCAATTTGTGCGTAGTTTCAGCAAAAGCAGAATTTGAAAAAAATGCACCGATCTGAAGATATATTTATTTTGAAGAAAAAGGATAATCGGTCCTAGCTCCCTAAATACTAACCCTAGAGACTAATTTCTGATGGCGATTCGTACCTTATAATACCCTACAACGTCTATTAAATCTTAAAAGCTTACTGCAAGTCGTTAATGAGTTAGGCACTTTAAATGTCACTGGCCCGTGAGGTTATTTTGGTCGTCGCTTACATGAGTTTGGTATGGACCAGCAAATCACTTATTAAGCAAATAATTAGTGCCTTCATTCAACTAGCCATTTGAAAATTTTCAGCCCAATGCACTAATTATTTAAAGATTTATAGTAAAAATGGTAAATGAAGCTAAATACAGTGATAAACCGACCAAGTTAAGATGAATATCAAAAAGCGGCCGCGCCATACATGACGCTAACCTTCTAAAATTGATGGCATTATTTGTACAGACGTTTACACAATTCGTAAAGTAAAGATTCATTATTTAACATTTTATTACTTTTAACTTTGACTTTAAATGTAATCTTATTTATTTTAAATTAAATCCCGTATGTGCGTAAATTATCGTTTATAATTGTTTTTATAATGTAAAAATGTCATATAAACTTATGTTTTTATATAAGTAATAATATTAACTGTAGGATATTTTGGTGCAAACTTTAAGTCCACAAAATGAGAGGTCGTGCTTGTAAAAACAATCGGGCAAGTCAGCACTCGCGCCCCCATGCTCCTACTGAGTGACTTGCACTGAATTTAAGTTCAGGCGGGTCATAAAGTTTTGCTTATTGTATTAATACTTATCGTGACAAAGATACCTCTGAACACAGTCACCATAAACAGCACAACTGCTACAGTTTTGGAGTAACCAAACAAGCACCAAGGTGACGTTGCAGCACTATATTATAAGATTCGTTTTCAAAATGTAGGTACCTACATCGACTTTTTCGTAAGTATAATAATAAGCTTCAGCGACCTTCGCTCTTCAACATCAACAGATCTCATTAGCCATTGGCTGGTATAGGCCTCAAGCTTGTTGCCCGAGATTATTCTCTGCTATGAAAACCCATATATGAATAATGAAAGCGAACTGAAATTAATCATTACGCATTAACGCCATCGTCAAAATTAAACCTAAATCTATATGAAATGATGACGCCTACGGGGTACAGGCGTTGGCGGGGACGAGGTAAAACGGTCCTCGGAAGGGACGCGGGCGGTTTAGTGGGAGGGCAAGCGACCACACCGCGTGCGCCGGACTGCGTGCTACTTCGTCCCCGCCAACCCCTGTACCCCGTGGCGCGGTAAGCACGATCTTGACAAGCTATTATAGTCTACTCATCGACGCTGTTTCACTGACACACACACATACTGTACCTACTTAATAATTAAACGAACTTACCTTGTGAAGTTCGATTATAATTATACGAGTATCACGAAGAAGATGATTACCAGTTAACATGCAGTAGTACGTAGTCTGATGCAGTCCTTGTCACATATTTTAAAGCTACTAAAGAAAAAAAAATCTCTGTCTCACTCCCTGCCGCCCTACACAGCCGGTCGCCAGACGGCCGCCATTAATTTTAGAGGTAACTGAAATCAAATTTTCAAAGGGGTAAGGAAGGAGAATGTATTCGAAGTTGGGTTGGGTGGGAGTATGGTAATCATCTTCTTCGTGATACTCGTATAATTATAATCGAACTTCACAAGGTAAGTTCGTTTAATTATTAATTATACTTCGTATCTCTTCGAAGATGATTACCAGTTAACATGCAGATGTTTAGAGCTTCAAAAGAAAAAATTGATTTGTTACATGAAGAGTTCTTATGAAATCTTTGCAGACTGCCTGTAATACATAGGAAAACACTCATTTTAACAACAATATTTTAAGCAGATAACAAAAAGTGATTTATACATTATTTAAAGAAAACGATACGCATCTAACTTTTCTAGTATTATTATTGTAAAAATGTACACAAATTTATGTTTTATGTATTAAAGAAAAGAAAAAGAATTGCTAATTTGTTATTGTCTACAGATGTACTGATATCTCGATTATAATATTTACGGGAAATCTTGCCCGCAGTCTTAAGACCCACGGTTAATCCCGAAGTGGCGCGCGGCCGAGGTGGCCGCGTGTGCTGCGTGCACTAAACAGACCTGTATACCATATATATTCCACTTTTATGCTAGCTAATTGTACTTTTTCTCAACTCTCATCATTCTAATATTTAAAGTTTTGTTTGTTTTGACTGTAACGCCGTGCTGGACATATATTGGGATTTTCTTTAATTGAAGGAAGTCGACAAGTGGTTGGTAGGCGCTGGGTCTGTATGTTTTAATTAGATCAATGATTTTTATTGATATGTAATACTTTTTAACAAGACATATGTCTAAATTTTTCATTAAACTTTGCATTCGCTGAGCAGATGCAATTGCAAGTAATGTAATTATTTTAAGTGATACTGATAAATCACAAAATCTTAAATTATCATATGGGTAAACATCACTTTAATAATAGGACATAAGATTTGGGTTCCATGTATCATGATATTTTGGCTTAGGAGATCTTTACTCGGAAACGCCCTTTAACAGTCTAGTAATCATACCATGTGAGGATACTGAAGTGTTTAAACTATAGTTGATCTTGCCGTATCCACTAGCTCTTGATATTAAATGTTGTGTAAAATATATATAAATATACTTATCACAATAATTGTAATAATTAGCTTGGCAAAACTCCCGCCAAGTCTTTAAAGATGAGTTAAATTGATTCAACGTGGTTTCAGAAAAAGAAGCCAAATTAAAAAAAAAAAAAGACAGATGGAGCTCCTCTTTACAAAAGAGCTTGCCGGATAATAAAAGGAGGATATAGCAATGACGTATTTGGCTCAAATATAATTTCGTGAGAAACAAACTTTTTTTGATACTTAAGGTGCCACTGCTGAAATGACCAGTGTGGCACGACAACAATGCCTTCCGCTTCCAATTTAATTTTTGAATATTTTTATGGTAATGAAGTGACACGGTAGGAATGCGAAAAAAGTAAGCAATGCACTGGCATTGCTTACTCTTTTCCTGTAACTATACTGGTAAATTCATTAATTCGGATTGAGGATGAAGCTTCCATGAAGCGCATTTCTAGCATTTGTCATTTTATAAGCTGGTAAAAGGTCAAAGTTCGGCTAGCGAAATGTTCTTATGATTGGTATAAGCGCATATCCAGCAAGTTGCCATTTGGTATCAACATTTAACTGACGTGACGCACGATCGACACGATCAATCCGAATAAGTATATTAGACATAAATATGAGAAGTAAATGTTTCTAATGCATGGATATCAGCTTTTAATTCAAGTTGACCATATCATATTTTTTTTTTTTCGAATCAGAAAGAAACTACATTCTACTTGTTATTATTGGAATAATAAAAACTAAATATTTTTCCCACTTCAACAATTTTGTGTAAACCCAGCTATAACGAAATGCTGGGCGTGCTAAGGTCAGAAGTTCAATAAATTCAGAAAGTTATCATAAAGTAAATTTGTTGGTATTGAGCAACTTAATAACCTTATCCTTTATTCAAGATAAATTTTATCTGTTAAAGATTTTGTCATGGTTGTTGTATTCAATAAAAAAAAATGCACAATATGCTAGGCACTATCTGACACAATACAGGCCTTAGAAGCACAGAATAGATATAGGATATTTACTTATGTGTTAGAAGTTTCGTGTAAACAAAATGGTGCAGTACACAAAACAAGTAAAGTACAAAAAAAGTTGTAAGATTAATTTGTGTAAAGAACGATCTTCAATATTCATACATGCTAAAAAGTAAGTATATTGTTCTATTGTTGCTATGTTAGTCATTTTGATCCATGAGTTTCAAAACCGTACGGTCTTGCTCATCACTCATTGCTCATGGCTCATAAAACTCATTGAAAATCTTCAATTTTAAAGTGTTCATGATTTACCTTTTAGATTTAATATAAGCTGTGTTTGCCGTTCAGTTTAGAAACAGTAAAAATTGCTGAAATATATTAGTTTTGCGCACGGACTGCAAGTTGAAGTAAAACTAGACTTAGTAAGATTAGAAATGCAACCGTCAATAATTTCGGCCTCTTTTAGTGTACAGCTCTTGTTTTGTAGTAGGTTGTATTCTATTGGATATCTATTAAAGAATTTTTGTTGCCTTTGACCCAAGATAAAATTATAGGGTCGTTACTAACTAACTAACATTTAGGAACTAGGTACCTCTGAAGTAAAGTTCTCCTCCCACGATTTCGTTGCGTGGTCTTCGAGCTGTAGTTGTTTCGGTTGCAAAACGCCAAAGCTGGAGCCGCCTGCTCCTTCTCGGTATGGGGCACGCTCGTGACTCGGTGGCTGATGCTTGCGGCGCCCCCCTTACGTTTAGAGTCGAGCCGAGTAGATGACTTTAAATGTTCCGCAAAATCGGAACTTAACAATTTATGCATCTATTCTAGTGTTGAAACAAAAAAAAAATAAACAAAAGGCAATTAAACATACATAGCATTATAGTGTCTTTGTCGTTCACAAAACGATATACGTGAAGTAAATACAAAATTATCCTCAACACTGTTTACGTGGAGTTTAGCAGACAATCCTCAACAATACTTACGTGGAGATTTGCAGACAATCCTCAACACGTTTTAAGTGGAGCTTAGCAGATAATCCTCAACACGATTTACGTGGAGTTTAGCAGACAATCCTCAACACGACTTACGTGGAGATCTGCAGACAAGCCTCAACACGTTTTACGTGGAGCTTAGCAGAAAATCCTCAACACGATTTACGTGGAGTTCTGCAAACAATCCTCAACACGATTTACGTGGAGTTTAGCAGACATTTCTCAACACGACTTACGTGGAGATCTGCAGACAGTCCTCAACACGATTAACGTGGAGTTTTGCAGACAATCCTCAACACGATTAACGTGGAGTTCTGCAGACAATCCTCAACACGATTTACGTGGAGTTCTGCAGACAATCCTCAACACGATTTTACGTGGAGTTTAGCAGACAATCCTCAACACGACTTACGTGGAGATCTGCAGAAAATCCTCAACACAATATACGTGGAGTTTAGCAAACAACCCTCAACACGACTTGCGTGGAGATCTGTGTATTCATTCCATTTCATTTCAATTCATTTCAATTAATTTAATTTAATTTAATTTAATTTAATTTAATTTAATTTCATATTATTTTATTTTATTTTATTTTATTCAATTTCATTTAATTTCCTTTAATTTAATTTCATTTAATTTAATTTAATTTCAATTAATTTCATTTTACTTTACTTCATTTCATTTCATTTTTAGTTTTTAACAATTTAAGGGCTTTTCCCAAACCCGAATAACAAGTGGGTAATTGTTTGTTTTGTCTGAGAACACACATCTTTCTTTTGATTCATTTTTGTGAAAGCCACTATAATTTCTAGATTAAGTATATGCCCACTCACACTGGGACAGTTTTCTAAAGTCATGGACGTTTTTAACAACTGTGACTATTTTCTTCGATAAATCATATAATAAAATATGTTACCTACAAGTGGAAACATGTTTGTACAAGTTGTCACTGAATGGTGCAGAATATAGCACTAGAGTTATCGCCCAATATTTTTGAAATAACTTAGTCAATTCAGGATACAACTACATATAAAATTACTTACACCCAAAACAACTCTAATATAAAATTCGTAAAATATTTCCATTCGTAAAGAAGGATACATAATGCAATAAATACTTATGTCTATGATTACACTGTTATGTTATTATTTTAAATTTATCAATCTATATAGAATTCTATTGATGCTCAAATACAATACATGGAGCTCATGATATTTGGTCAGTGTAAATAAAAAAGGAAGTAGGTACGATAAACTATTTTAAATAATTATGTTATTTTATACCATAATTAGATACTTGGACGCCCAATGTAACCGCAGTGCCAAAGAACAATTGAATTTCTATTGTGTCTGGTTTATGAACAACTAATTAGTTAAGTAGTCGTTTTAAATTTGTATAATTTATTGTATCCTAGATTCTAGGATCTAGGACCTAGAATACTGTTCACTGGTACAAACGCCAACGCAATAATATACCTAGCATCAAGCAGAATTTGAATACGCCTAAGCGTTCGTTTGTTCTAAAACAAAAGCCGTCGCGACATGATGGCGCCGGCCGGCGCGGCGCCTATGCACTGTTGGTGTCGCCGAGCGTGTGCATTGGCTTATTAGAAAATCTTTTAGCAAACAAAGGAATCCTACTTACAGTGTAGATGACTCGTTTTAAAGATTCACTTTTGGAGGTTAATATTTTTCTACGATGCACATGACGATAACGCCGTGATTTATTATTTTGTTCTAATAAACATAATCGTCGTCTCTCGACCGCTTTTTTCCACTCATAGTAGCACTAATGATCGCGATTGAAGTATTACTAACTATTAACAACACGAACGTGTGACTTAGACCGCACAAAAAAACGTAATGGCGGCCGTCTGGCGACCGGCTGTGTAGGGCGGCAGGGAGTGAGACAGAGATTTTTTTTTTCTTTAGTAGCTTTAAAATATGTGACAAGGACTGCATCAGACTACGTACTACTGCATGTTAACTGGTAATCATCTTAGAAGAGATACGAAGTATAATTACTATCGCTTCGCGCTGGCAACGTTGGATAAGCAAAAAGAAAAAGATCGCGCATACACATGGCAAACTTTTATTTACTTTCTTATCGTGCTTCCTTATATGGCAACACTACCTAACATTGCACAACCACAGTATAAATAAGTACCTATAAAGTTACAGTATTTTAACTGGGCCGTGTCTTTGGATTGACTACCTACGGCTGCTCGGCTCGGTACGTAAACACGCAGTAGAGCTGCCTGTTTGCCTGTGCCATACTAATTTTCATTTTCGTAAACGTAATACGGATTGTGCAGTTATACTGATCTGTGATTTGTAATAATGTTTTTTATATTTGTGATTATTAATCGTAAACCATTGTTAGTAGGTAGGTACAACGTTTTTTTTATCTTTATGAAGATAAACATTTTCTCATAATTACATTTTGTTCAAATATGCAGTCGTATGGCAAAAAAAACATTGCTGCTTATTACAAATTACCTACATACCTGATAGTTCATAACGAAACTGAAATAAATAGTGACTTTTTTGTGATAACTACTTGATTTCATCAAATTATACTAACTACATAATAATACAATAAACAATCAGTGCTTAATAATTAATAACAAAAATGCATCGGTGTTTAATTTCTCAAGAATAGTCTATCGCTTGTGTCTGCACCTGTACCGATCATAATGCCATCAGTTTTAGAAGGTTAGCGTCATGTACGGCGCGGCCGCTTTTTGATATTCATCTTAACTTGGTCGGTTTATCACTGTATTTCGCTTCATTTACCATTTTTACTATAAATCTTTAAATAATTAGTGCATTGGGCTGAAAATTTTCAAATGGCTAGTTGAATGAAGGCACTAATTATTTGCCTTATAAGTGATTTGCTGGTCCATACCAAACTCATGTAAGCGACGACCAAAATAACCTCACGGGCCAGTGACATTTAAAGTGCCTAACTCATTAACGACTTGCAGTAAGCTTTTAAGATTTTAATAGACGTTGTAGGGTATTATAAGGTACGAATCGCCATCAGAAATTAGTCTCTAGGGTTAGTATTTAGGGAGCTAGGACCGATTATCCTTTTTCTTCAAAATAAATATATCTTCAGAACGGTGCCTTTTTTTAAAATTCTGCTTTTGCTGAAACTACGCACAAATTGATTACATTGTGTGGAAAAAAAATCATACTTGTGCGCCTCACCGTTCGCGAGATACAGCAACCACCCAAAAGTTACCCCAGCGGTATTTTGAATAACTTCGGAATTATAAGACGCACAAATTTAAGACTAACACGCACATTTACAGCGCCCCAAGATCTATCTTCCTGGGTACTTTTTTTTTGATAAGTCCACAGGAAAAAAAATGTGCCATCTGTTTTTCGCGAATATCTCAAAAACTACTGGACGCACAAATTTAAGATTTCGCGCACAATTACACGAGATGGAGCACTAATTATTCTATATCAAGAATCCAAGAAATTCGACAACATTCCGCTGGGGTAACGCACCCTATTATTTGATATTTAATGAAGTACCTACTCAAAATGAAAATATTCAACAAGTTCAAAATATTTTGACTGTGCAATAAGATGTTACAGTAGAATAAATAAGCACAAAAATGAACCAGTTTAGGGTACTTAACTAATGTAATAATAAGATTTTAGTACGTCCATCCTTATATATTAAATACAAGTCATGTCTTATCTCTATGTTATATTTAATCTTACTTTAATTAACTTGACTTAAGTCAATTTTAATTTTTTTTTTTGGTATTATGTCTGTTTATTAACACGTTGGCTGCGGCGCCTCTAAATTCGTCAAACCCTTTATGCGGCTCGACTCGATACACGCCAGGTACGTGCGCCGCACAGAAGTATCAATTTTGTTCGAACGCTTCAGCAGTGCGGCCTTACACACCTGACGTGCTTACGTCGTCCATACGACTGTGCGGCCCTGCACGCGCTGCGTGTGAGCGCCGGACTCACGACGGTGCGCCCCTACATGCGCTGCGTGTACGCGGCGAACATACGGCTCTGCGGCCCTACACGCCTGGCTCGGGAATATTTATGTTCGATTTAGTATGGAAATAAGAAAAAAAAATATTGTGTGGGCACCTTCTAATGATTTTCGGCTTAAACCTGAACAAACAAACAGGTTAACCGCCGCCGCGCCCGGGCCAAAACACTATAATAGATTTTCAATTGTTTGTTTGTCGTGTCGGTCAAATGGCGTTGTCAATCTGTCTTGTCTTATCTAGTTAAGATTCAGACGGGGGGAAATGATTATCTTGAGAAAAGAAGAATTAAAAAATATCTATTAAAAGTTCAAAAGTATTCAGAATTAATTGTACTACCTACCTATAATCTATAATCCATATCATAATTCATTTCATAAATAATTAATATTTAACTAAAATAAATAATTTTATTACTTTACAAAAAATTGGGTGTGAACAAGTCGTTAGCGCGATTCAGAAAATAAATTACAGCGACATCTATGGGATGATAGTGTAAAAATTCTTCGATTGAGAGATCGTTTTACGATGCTAACCGCACATTCTGACATTAGGAAAGGTGTACATTTAAAACTCTGTTCTTTTGTTTGAATTATAAAGGCCGAAAGTCGAACTATTATTATGAGCCTTTTTTTTCGAAGGATGTAAGATGACAACCATTATAAACAACACTTTTGTGACATTAATTACTCTCTTGTCAATAATAATAGAGAAAGAGACGATGCCGATTTGACGATATTGCATTGAATTAGCATTGATCTTAATCAAACTATTTCTAAGTGAGAAACGTTTCTCTTAGCGTAGAGTGTAATTTCGTACCGGTTGATGGCGTATAACCACCAACCGGTAACCAATAATAATACAGCCTGCCTTGCATAACTAATTCTAATGTAATAAATATGTTTTAGCTGATAGGTGTTTGGAGAGAAATAATACCAGCTAATGTTGAGAGTAGAATGGAATGAATAATTTATTGAAATTTTTTTTTTTTTTTTTTGGCCCAGGGAAGAAAATATGCAAACATATTCCGGGAGATACTGATCTGAAGATCAGTATAATCCGCAGATCTGGGATTGACCTTTTCCTTCTCTAAGAGAAGGCTAAGGCCGACCTCAGTAAAAAAAACCCTGGGGTTCGCCTTTAGCTTAAGGGCTGCGAAGGCTACCGGAACGCGCGCCCCTCGGGTGGCCGAGAGGCGCGGTAGGCGTTACTCAGATTGAGTCGCCAGAAAAAAAAGGACGTTGCGCTCCCCCTAGTGGGGAGCGCTGCACTGCAGTGAAGCTGCCTATGTCAACTGACTTAACTGTGGGCCGCCGTGTCCCACGCCGCGTTTAAGCAATCAAGGTCACGGGACAGCTGATTGGATTGGTCCGATAACGCGTGTTTCGGCCTACGGAAATGAGATATAGATGGTGGATCGGAGCTATAGTCCGCTGCCTTTCTAATGAGTGGGTTAGAGTGATTCTCCGCCGCTTCGAAGAATCGCTCCGCGACTGTAAGTAGGTGCTGTTGCACGGTTGGAAGTTCCAAATCACGATGCAAATCAGCATTCCTCACATACCACGGGGCACCAGTGGCCCTACGCGTGAATTTATTTTGAATGACTTGAAGTTTGTGGAGCGCTGAAGGCGCTATATGACTAAAAACGGGAGACGCGTACGTCATCGTAGGTCTGATACAAACTTTAAAAAGAGTTCTTTTATTTCTAAGTGACATTTTGCTAAACCGGCCCAACATAGGGTTAAGCCGATTTAGGTAAAAACGAGCGTTTTTACCTACTCTATTGATGTGAGGGCGGAAGGATAGACTCTTGTCCAGCGTTACGCCCAGATACTTGACCGACTTTTGCCATGGGATACCGGACCCTAGCATTCGAATTGTGGGGGTTCCATAAGGGACTACTTGGGATCTCCGTTTTACATCGAAGAGTACCGCGACACTCTTGTCGGGGTTCACCTCGATGCGCCACTTTCGAAACCAGTCACCTAAGTTGTTGACCGCGATTTGGCCTTTAGCTATGATAGCGCTCGGGTTAAGCCCGCTACGGTATAGCGCTGTGTCATCGGCGAAGAGCGAGAGCTCAATGCCGTGTTTTGGGATAGGGATATCATTGGTGTACGCCGTGTACAGCAATGGCGAGAGGGCACTGCCCTGCGGCACACCAGCCCTTATCGGGCGGGTGGAGGAAAGCGTGCCCTCGTGCCTAAAACGGAAGGTACGATTCGACAAGTAAGATCTAATCAGACGGATTAGTCTATCTGGCATGTCCAGCCGATACAGATTGTATATCAGCCCGTCATGCCAGACCCTGTCGAAGGCCTTGGCTACGTCAAAGAAGACTGCTACAGTCTTCTTTTTATGTCGCGTGTGGAAACCGCTCAAAATGAATTCGACTATGCGGTGGACCTGTTGGGGGCACGAGTGCTCTCGCCTAAACCCGAACTGTTGGTGTATGATAATATTGTTCCCGAAAAGGTGCTCTCTCATACGAGCGAGTATGACCTTTTCGAAAAGCTTCCCCATCGCCTTGAGGAGGCTGATGGGGCGGTGATTTGAAGGCAAATTAAGGGGTTTACCCGGTTTGGGAATCCCTATTACGATTGCTTCCTTCCTCGCGGTTGGAAAGTGGCAATTATCGTAACAGGCGTTGAAGAGAAGGGCTAACAAGGTAAGTACTTGGTTGGGAAAGTACTTGAGCGCCTTGTTTGAGATGCCGTCGGCGCCCGGAGCCTTACGCGGCTTTAAGCCCTTTATAAGACTTTCGATTTCATCGGTCGAAATCGGGGGAGGGGGAGGGTCGGGGTCGGTGAGAGGTTGGGAGCTTCTGAAAAGAAGGTCTTCCTCCACCGCGCGAATGTGCGCCGGACCGCACTCTTGGGAGCTGACTGAGCACTGAGAGGCAATGCTATCAGCGAAACATTCGGCCTTTTCCTCATCCTCGAAGGCTATGGAGCCATCGGGGCAGGAGAGGGGAGGTGTGTGTTTCGTCGCGTCGATACGGAGGGCTCTCGCCACTCTATAGTACGCAACGTGGGAAGGTGTTATTTCCCCCATAAAGTCATCCCACACCTCACTCCTCCATTCGGATAGGCGGGACCTGAGCGCGCGTTGAGCGCGGTTAGCTGCGAGCCTAAGATCGGGGGTTGGGTAGAGAGCCGCTCTCCGGAGAGTGGCATTTTTGGCTTTAATCAAGTTCCGGATATCCGCCGGTGGCCGGCGCACAGGTGCGTCGACCACCCGCGAGTTATCCTTCACGGCTGATTGAACCATACTAGTGATGGATTCCACCGCACTATCGATCTTATCCGTACTATCAAAATAGTCCGGAGTGAACCGCGCGCACGGCGAATCGGGCGCGTCTAAAGTAGAGGCGAGAGCAGACTTAAAACCTTCCCAGTTGGTGAAAGTTTTAGTTGTAGTAGTGTTAGAGGGAGTGGGCGGGGCTTGAGGCCCGAGCACTAACGAGACTGGACGGTGATCGGAACCTAGGTCATCTAGTGTTTCGATGGCGCCTAGGTTCAACGCTACGTCTTTCACTAAAGCGAAATCTAAGACGTCGGGCCTATGTTCAACGTTATCCGGATAATGCGTAGGAGCGTAGGGGCACAAAACGTCCAAACCTAGCTCTTCCGTTATCCGTAATAACTTTCGGCCATTGGTGGTGGTTGTTACACACGTCCAGTCCGTGTGTTTGGCATTGAAATCGCCGAACAGGACCACGGAGCGCCCCAACGAGAGGAGCGCTTCGAAGTCACTGCGCAGCGGTGGGCAGCCGGACGCTATGTAGACGGACGCTATGATTAGGGAATAATGTCCCGTCATGGCTATCCGGCAAACAGTAGCTTCCATATTGGCGAGAGGCGGGGTAGGTTTGGGTGAGCAATGCAAACTCTTCCTAAAGTAAATGGCAGTGCCGCCTCTAGGAGGGCCAGAAGAGCCACTAGAGCGGTCATTGCGAATAAGTGAATATTTAGGTATCGACAACCCCTTCAAGATAGTGGGTGTTAGCCACGTCTCTTGGAGGAGTAAAAAATCGATTTCCCTATTTTTAACGAATTCCTTAATTTCGGTGATATTTGGGCGTAAGCTGCGACAATTGAATGACACCAACGAAACACCTCTGGGCTTAGAACGACCAGCTGATAAAGGCAGCGGAGCTATAGGTAATGTGTTGTCGCTTGTACCACTATTCGCCATAGGCTATAGCACTACACTCGACAACAATAAAATACGACTACTGTATTTAAAAGTCTTTACTTAAAATAAATAAAAACTTTTAATCCAGTGCCTTGATCAGTGCGCTGTGCTCGCACAAAGCGAGCATGCGCTCCTGACCATTGCGCGCATTACGCAACTTGCTAGCTAGAACAGAGAGCTCCGCCAAGTCGATCATCTTTAGTACACCATTTACGGTGCTAAAGTCGTCGGCTAGCGAAGGCTCCTGTTGGGATTGTGAATTAGGCTTAGGGCCGGGTGGGCGTGGCTTAAGGCCAGACTCAGCCTTCCCGGAACGCTGGGGTCGAGGACTGGAGACTGGCTTGTCAGTCAGTCTTGTCAGTCCTCCAGTTCTCGACCGGCGCCGGTGGGGCTGTTTCCTTTCCATACTTGATGGTCGGGAATTCGTTTATTGCGCTAATCGCAGGGGCTGGGGGCGTCGACCGCGGGGTCTGTTTATTAGCCGATTTAGGCCCTGAAGGGGTCTTACGGCTGTAACGCGACGGTGTTTTAACGCTCTGGGGAGCGCGGGAGCAACCCCTATAGTTTGCAGTGTGACCGACTTGGCCACACAGCACACATGCGGGGGGGGTGGGGGAATCGCGAGTGCGAGAGCACTCCTTAGTGAAGTGTGGCTCTAAGCACTTAACGCACCTAGGAGGCGCCGAGCAATTTACGGCCGCGTGGCCGTAAAGCTGGCAGCGATGACACTGCCCCGGGTGGCCTCTTTTGTTAGGCGGTTCGACCTTAAGCGGCATCCCCATATAATCGCGGACTTTCTGAACGCGAGCTTATGAGCGCGAGCGGCGAGGCGCGGCGCGGGGGGACTCTGCCTGAAGGGCAAGATTCCCGGAACCGGTAGGAATAGCCGGAATGGCGGCGAACATGTCGCGCAATTCGTTTAAGACGAAAAGCGCGTCCGCATCGCTACGGTTTAAGGCCGTACGCATTGAAGCGAGTAAGGCCAATGTGACCTCGGAGGCCGACATGGCGACGAAACCCTCCCCGCTTATGGCAGGGAGGTACGCGGCGGCGGAAAAAGAACGACTATAGTGTTGTCTTATCGATCAACACTAATACCGTCACCCCTGGGAAGGCTCAGGTGCACTGGGCTCGGGTCTTCCGGTTTCGCCTAAGGCCGGAAGGGCCTTAGGCAGCACCCGGGGCTGTGCTGTGCAAAGGCTAGCTTAGTTGGCACCGTTCAGTATCCACTAGCCCTTCAAACGCGGGCGCAAACTTTTGTTATTGGCTATTACGCTTTCGCGTAATAGTCACTAACAATTGTAAACGCAAACGAACGTTATCTTAAAACAGATAACGTTGAATACCTGTAGACGGAGATCGTAGGTAGCGAGCGGAGCGGAGCGATTGGGGCACGCGGCACACGGGTGTGCGTGGCGAGCGACGGATCGGGAATGAAAGACGATTTGAATTTTATTGAAATTTTTTTTTTTTTTTTTTGGCCCAGGGAAGAAAATATGCAAACATATTCCGGGAGATACTGATCTGAAGATCAGTATAATCCGCAGATCTGGGATTGACCTTTTCCTTCTCTAAGAGAAGGCTAAGGCCGACCTCAGTAAAAAAAACCCTGGGGTTCGCCTTTAGCTTAAGGGCTGCGAAGGCTACCGGAACGCACGCCCCTCGGATGGCCGAGAGGCGCGGTAGGCGTTACTCAGATTGAGTCGCCAGAAAAAAAAGGACGTTGCGCTCCCCCTAGTGGGGAGCGCTGCACTGCAGTGAAGCTGCCTATGTCAACTGACTTAACTGTGGGCCGCCGTGTCCCACGCCGCGTTTAAGCAATCAAGGTCACGGGACAGCTGATTGGGTTGGTCCGATAACGCGTGTTTCGGCCTACGGAAATGAGATATAGATGGTGGATCGGAGCTATAGTCCGCTGCCTTTCTAATGAGTGGGTTAGAGTGATTCTCCGCCGCTTCGAAGAATCGCTCCGCGACTGTAAGTAGGTGCTGTTGCACGGTTGGAAGTTCCAAATCACGATGCAAATCAGCATTCCTCACATACCACGGGGCACCAGTGGCCCTACGCGTGAATTTATTTTGAATGACTTGAAGTTTGTGGAGCGCTGAAGGCGCTATATGACTAAAAACGGGAGACGCGTACGTCATCGTAGGTCTGATACAAACTTTAAAAAGAGTTCTTTTATTTCTAAGTGACATTTTGCTAAACCGGCCCAACATAGGGTTAAGCCGATTTAGGTAAAAACAAGCGTTTTACCTACTCTATTGATGTGAGGGCGGAAGGATAGACTCTTGTCCAGCGTTACGCCCAGATACTTGACCGACTTTTGCCATGGGATACCGGACCCTAGCATTCGAATTGTGGGGGTTCCATAAGGGACTACTTGGGATCTCCGTTTTACATCGAAGAGTACCGCGACACTCTTGTCGGGTTCACCTCGATGCGCCACTTTCGAAACCAGTCACCTAAGTTGTTGACCGCGATTTGGCCTTTAGCTATGATAGCGCTCGGGTTAAGCCCGCTACGGTATAGCGCTGTGTCATCGGCGAAGAGCGAGAGCTCAATGCCGTGTTTTGGGATAGGGATATCATTGGTGTACGCCGTGTACAGCAATGGAGAGAGGGCACTGCCCTGCGGCACACCAGCCCTTATCGGGCGGGTGGAGGAAAGCGTGCCCTCGTGCCTAAAACGGAAGGTACGATTCGACAAGTAAGATCTAATCAGACGGATTAGTCTATCTGGCATGTCCAGCCGATACAGCTTGTATATCAGCCCGTCATGCCAGACCCTGTCGAAGGCCTTGGCTACGTCAAAGAAGACTGCTACAGTCTTCTTTTTATGTCGCGTGTGGAAACCGCTCAAAATGAATTCGACTATGCGGTGGACCTGTTGGGGGCACGAGTGCTCTCGCCTAAACCCGAACTGTTGGTCTATGATAATATTGTTCCCGAAAAGGTGCTCTCTCATACGAGCGAGTATGACCTTTTCGAAAAGCTTCCCCATCGCCTTGAGGAGGCTGATGGGGCGGTGATTTGAAGGCAAATTAAGGGGTTTACCCGGTTTGGGAATCCCTATTACGATTGCTTCCTTCCACGCGGTTGGAAAGTGGCAATTATCGTAACAGGCGTTGAAGAGAAGGGCTAACAAGGTAAGTACTTGGTTGGGAAAGTACTTGAGCGCCTTGTTTGAGATGCCGTCGGCGCCCGGAGCCTTACGCGGCTTTAAGCCCTTTATAAGACTTTCGATTTCATCGGTCGAAATCGGGGGAGTGGGAGGGTCGGGGTCGGTGAGAGGTTGGGAGCTTCTGAAAAGAAGGTCTTCCTCCACCGCGCGAATGTGCGCCGGGTCGCACTCTTGGGAGCTGACTGAGCACTGAGAGGCAATGCTATCAGCGAAACATAAAACCTTAGCCTAGTATTATACAGTTTTTACAGCTTACAACTAGCGGCGTATCTAACAAGTAGTTTAATAAGTTTACACAATATTAACGCTAGGGCGCTCTGCGATCGGCGTGACGCAGCGGCATGCGGAGGCGCGCCGCATATAAATATTCGCGGCGGCTGTAGGCTCGCCATTTGCGCGGCGGCCGTCGGACGGGACACGTAACATGTGAGCGTGTGAGCGCGCGTCGTATTCATGACTTGCAGTGCAGCTGTATAGGTAGCTACAATGTAATTGTAGAAATTGATTTGTATTTACAGAATCATTCCTAGTAAAAATTTGGTTTGGTTATATATGGCAGGATGTAAAATTCCGTTAGCGCGATTCAGAAAACGTAAACAAAGCTACAGTTACAGTCATCTATCGGGAGATAGGAGAAACCTCAGAACAATAACTTATTATTCTGAGGGAGAAACAAACACACAAACAAGATGGCGCTATGCGCTTTGACATTTTAAAATATTTGTGAATAGCTAACAATTTTATTGCTTTATTGTGTATGCGCTTGCCGCCGGAAGGTCCCTTTTGTTTAGGAGGGTTACATTTACCCCTGTAAGTTTTAAAGAATGTTATAAGTAATAAATACTTAGTCTTATGAGCCATATTACATTTTGGTGTCCCATAAAAAAAACTTTCTATCATTTTAGAAAACATGGTGTAATTTTTTTTTTTTTTTTTGTTGTCAGCCCAGGGTAAAAAAATATGCAAACATATTCCGGGAGATACTGATCTGAAGATCAGTATAATCCGCAGATCTGGGATTGACCTTTTCCCTCTCTAAGAGAAGGCTAAGGCCGACCACAGTAAAAACAACCGCTGGGGATCGCCTTTGGCCTTAGGGGCCACGAAGGCTATCGGACCGCACGCCCCTCGGAGGCCGAAAGGCGCGGAAGGCGTTACTCAGATGGAGTTGCCAAAAGAAAGGAAGAACGGCGTGCCCCCTAGTGGGGCGCGCTTACTGCAGTGAAGCTGCCTATGTCAGCTGACTTAACTATTTGACACCGCGTCCCGTGCCGCGATTAGACGGTCCAGGTCACGTGACAACTGGTTAGGCGGGTCTGATAGGACGTGTTTCGGCCTACGCCGTTGAGAGATTCTAGGGAGGACTTGACTATAGTCCACTGCCTTTTGAATGAGAGGATTTGAGTGATTCTCCGACGCTTCGAAGAATCTCTCCGCGACTGTACGGAGATGCTGCTGCATGGTTGGAAGTTCCAAATCGCGATGCAGGTCAGCATTCCGTACGTACCAAGGGGCACCGGTGGCCCTTCGGGTGAATTTACTTCGCAGTACTTGCAACTTATGAAGCGCGGAAGGCGCTATATGACTAAAGACGGGAGACGCGTACGTCAACGTAGGTCTGATGCAAACCTTATAAAGGGTCCGCTTGTTTCTTAAGGACATTTTACTATGGGGACCTATCATAGGACCTAATCTGTAAGAATAAAAACGAGCTTTTTTAACCGCGTTATTAATGTGTGGGCGAAAAGAAAGATGTTTGTCTAATGTGACGCCTAGATATTTAACTGTGCGCTGCCAGGGAATCGGTATCCCTAGCAAGCGAGATGAACGGGTTCCATAAGGGACTAGTCTGGACCTAAGTTTCACATCGAAGAGAACTGCGACACTTTTGTCTGGGTTCACCTCGATGCGCCACTTTCGGAACCAGTCTCCTAACTTATCGCACGCGGGCTGTAATTTTTTGACTATGGCGTCCGGGTTAAGCCCGCTAAGGTAAAGCGCGGTGTCATCCGCGAAAAGCGAGAGTTCCGTACCGCGCGTCGGAATGGGAATGTCGTTGGTGTACGACGTGTACAGCAACGGCGAGAGAGCACTACCTTGCGGTACCCCGGCCTTTATTGAACGAGGGGAGGAGAGCGTACCCTCGTAACGAAAACGAAAGGTACGGTTGGTGAGATATGATCTGATCAGACGGACTAGTCTATCGGGCATATCTAGTTGATATAGCTTATAAACCAGTCCGCCGTGCCAGACCTTATCGAAGGCTTTGGCTACATCGAAAAAGACAGCTACTGTCTTTCTCTTTTGGCGTGAATGAAAGCCGCTCAAGATATACTCGATTATGCGGTGAACTTCCTGAGGGCACGAGTGCTTCCGCCTGAACCCGAATTGCTCGTTAATGATTAAGTCATTTCCGAAAAGGTGCTCTCTCATGCGAGTGAGTATAACCTTTTCGAAAAGTTTCCCCATCGCCTTGAGGAGGCTAATGGGGCGGTGACTCGTTGGTATGTTAAGGGGTTTACCCGGTTTAGGGATGCCTATTACGATAGCCTCCTTCCAGCTAGCTGGAAAGTAGCACTTATCGAAACAGGCGTTGAAAATAAGGGCTAAAAGCGTTAGTACTTGGTTCGGAAAGTACTTGAGCGCCTTGTTAGAAATCCCGTCAGCGCCCGGGGCTTTACGCGGCTTTAAGCCCTTAATCTGGTCTTGTATTTCGTCGGACGAAATCGGAGGGGGGAGAGGATCGGGGTCGGTAAGAGGGCGGGAGCTTCTGAGAAGAAGGTCCTCCTCCACCGCGCGAATGTGCGCCAGGTCGCACTCTTGGGTGCTGAAAGAACATTGTGAAGCAATGCTGTCAGCGAAGCATTCGGCCTTTTCCTCGTCCTCGAAGGCTATGGAGCCATCGGGGCGGGAGAGAGGAGGTGTGTGTTGCGCCGCGTCTATACGGAGGGCTCTCGCCACTCTGTAGTACGCGACGTGGGAAGGTGTTATTTCCCCCATCAAGTCACTCCACACGTCATTTCTCCACTCGGAAAGGCGGGACATGAGCGCGCGTTGTGCGCGATTTGCGGCTAGCCTAAGTGGGATAGCGAGCCGCTCTCCGGAGAGTGGCATTTTTGGCTCTTATCAGGTTAACATGGTGTAAAAAAACGTTAGCATAAGATAAGTTATGAGTCCATTATGTAATGTTTCAAATAGCACAAAATCAGCTGATCAAACTTTTTAATATTAGGTAGGTACCTACATTATAAGTCGATATACTTTCCTAATAATATAATTTAATATAATTAGTAGTTTTTTTTTATAATGACGTGAAATTATGATTAATTATTAAATACATATCTAAGCCCATATGTGCTTATGTGTTGACAAATGTAACAACGAAGACATGCAATCATCCCTACATAAGTCTGTGCATGCAAAGTTATATTTTTAAACGTTGCCGTTGGCGTGAGAGAACTTGAGTTGAGTGAGAGCACCATAGAATAGACTATGTTTAATATATATGTATATTGTATAATATATGTATAATATTGGGTATAGATGTGCCTCTCATAGAAAAAAAGATAGGAAACTAGGTTTCCGGTAATAGATTGCGATAGTAGACGTTTGCGTGCGCGTTTACGCTACTTCCCGATAGATAGCGCTAAGAATAAATACATAATATTTACAAAAAAAAAAAAAAACTAGTTAACTTTTTTTTTGTGTATAATATTCATTGTAAGATTGATAAACTTATAAATGAACATAAATCAATAAGTTACAAATTTATTTCCGAGGGCTCGAACCACAGAACACAAGAAAGAGGTTAGAAGTCATAAGTGGGTGGAACCCGCGCGCCACTCATATGAGCGAATACTCATATCCAGTCCGTTTCACGATTTGACACTTCTCAGTCGTTTGCGAACTATCGAGCTGTGATTTTGCGGAATATTTACATAAATATGCCTTCTTGTGCTATTTTGACAAGCATGAAGCAAAGTAAAACATCTAATGTTATACATGGAAACATTTATTTTCATTGGTACGTTCGTATTTACTGTTTAATTAGTTAAAAGTGAAAAAAAATCAACAATGTCAATAAAAATATACATTGCTTGTTAAAAACATAGTCAATGTAAGTTACGTCGTTTCCAGAAAGCAATGTACATTGTTTTGTGCAATTGTGCAAAAATAGTGCAGTGCAGGGTTATCGTACCAACATTTATCGATAGTCTGGTTTCTGGTAATAGTATTTGTAGACATGATTTATTAAAGATTCCTGTAATAACTTTGTTTTCCCTCGGAAATTAATACAAAATTAAAATGGATCGACACGACGGGGCGGATGGATTGGCTTCCCACCAAATTAAGCACGATCTGTTCAATACATTGCTCAGATGATGTATTCGAAATTAAAAAATCTGGAAGACGTTATCTAAAGTCTGACTAACTAAAGAAATTGTTAAGTTGTATTCTGGACCTTCTGAAGTACAGTCGAGTTCAATAATATGTATACACTTTTGACAGTTAGTAACCTTTATTTACCTTGTAATAAGAATCAACATCTGTCAAAAGTGTATACATATAATTGAACTCGACTGTACGTATTTTCATAAAAAAAATTGTTTAGTTTTTATTTTATTTTGGTTATTTATTATTAACAAAATTCTGCGGAACTTCATAGGTACTGCCATTTTTGACGACATTAGTATTCATCAATTTTCTGAATACCCTCAGTCGAACCACGTAACACATTTAATAAAAGCAATAATTAAGAAATATATGAATATTTTATTATACAACTCGAGCAGTTTGTCAAAAAGCAGTTACCTAACAAATAATTTTTGTTAAGTAACTGCCTTTTTTACAAACTGCTCAATATGCTCTATTTCAAAGAATAATTGAACGTAGGTAGTTAAACAGAAAAATTAAAATGGATCGACGCAACGGTGCGGATGGATTGGGTTCCCAACAAATTAAGCACGATCTGTTTCTTGATTTCATTTAGATGATTATTGCATTAATCAGCTAACAGAAGAATAATTGCTTTACTAGATGTCGGCGCACCACTCCTTTCAATACAATTAACATAATCGATAATTGTATCGCATCACTAACTTTCCACAATTTGAATGTTACCAGCGTAGCTATAAAATATTTATTTTATTTTATTAATTTAATAATGTTATTTGTAAAGTGTATAATAAAACTCAATATTCTGTGAAAATTTCAAGCGTCTTCCTGTTGCCGTTATTAATATCGTGCAAAAACGATCAAAAAAAATCACGTTGGTAAATGTCAATTACTTACATAAAAAATCGATCTATTTGTAGAAAAAACGTGTAAAGTGCGTTTCACTGAAGAGTTCCTTCGTCGCTGGTATGTTGATACAGAAGACACCTGCACATCAACCTATTCAAAACTGTCAAATGTCTCCAGTACATTTTTAACCATATACCTACCTTAGTCATAAAGTTTAAAGTCTATTGAGGAAAGACAGTTTGTGGTAGGTTGATGTGCATGTACAATAGGAGGACAAAGGAGCATTTTTTTTAAAACGCACTTTAGTCACAGTTATTTCGTTATTAAAATATATAAAGAATTTGAAACCGATTTTATAATTTTTAATTCATTAATTTTGTTTTCACATTTATAGGTTTTACATTTTTTAAGCAAATAGCAAACTTTTATGAAACTTAAAGTTTAAAAAAAATACCGTCCCACTGATTATTTAATTGCACAATTTCTTAGTTTTCTGGCAACATTGTGCAAATATTGCACAAGACGTAACGGCTAAATATTTACGTATAAAGTAAACTAATCCTTAACTGTATGCAATAAAGCCTATATTTCAATGTATAGTTTTTTACATAAGTTCTTTTTTTTAAGTTTTCCTATTGTAGTGAGCGACGAATCGCATATCAGCGTTGTATGTGGTGACAATGTGAATATACGCTTATTAGTGTGCGAGAGGCGACACTGGTTCCCGTACTAAATTGTATGCATTATACTTCTATCCTCTTTTCTGTGTTCTGTGGCTCGAACCTAGGATCTCTCTCTCCCCACTATAGCACGATGCGTCGTCGTCGCGGCTGCTCGGCTAACGAGCTCTTTGAAATGATGACGAAAGTTGTGGTTATAAGAAAGTTACTAGAAAATAACTAAACATAATTTATATGGATAACCAGTTAGTAACTTGAGGTTACTCTTACGGAAGATGGCGCTGCCGTGTATGAAATTTTTGTAATTATTCAATGTAAGGAAGATTCACCCCTCTGGAGAGCACCGCCTTGAGAGATATCTATTTTTTTTCTTAATGGCTTTGTGCTCGTAGCACATTTAGCCAGTGTCAAAGTATTTTTCCTTAAATCCGTCAACACCCGCGCGGTGTCATGTCACCGCACCTGACCACGCGACTATAATCTCAATTTTCGATAAGGTAAAGCCTACTTTTGTATGAAGAAGTTTGGCTATAAACAAACTAGAGTAAATTTGCTACACTAAAACCCGCAACAATTGTATGCTCTGTGCGTTAAACTTTTTAAAAAGTCAATGTCAAATTATGTCAAATTTTGACAATTGAGCGATCGAATTTTATGGACTCTATGTCGTCTAAATAGAGCCTACTTTTGTATGAAGAAGTTTGTTTATATAAAATCTAGAATAAATAGTTTGATCATGTACAACTAATAAACTATTTCAGTAATCACAAAATGATAAAATATGATCTAATTGCAACTTATTCATTATTTTAGTGGACATCGACTTTAGGTATTCGCCATTTTGCAAATTACGTAATACTTCCGCGGTACTTCCGCATTCTGGGCTCCGCGGTTGAGAGGTTAAAAGTTAGGTATTTTACTAAATAAATAAATAAATAAACTTTCCTTCACTTACACCAATTATCTAGCCCAAGAGAAGTTTCGTTATGAAACAAATAACTATTAATTATATTTATGTATTTATATTAATAAATTAACAAATAGAAACTAAAACAAAACTGCAGGCACTATTTTTCACTTGCATTAATTGCATTGCAAGCATTTTATAATTTATTTTGTGTATTGGCTACCTACGTGATATTGGCGGAATTGTGTTCGGCTGTAGGCACAAAACATGCCATTGACTTGGTATAACCTCAGAATAATAACTAAAGTAATAGAAACCGGACTAAAATAGCAACACAAATTCATCAGTTCGCACTATTCTAACGAATGAACCTATGTGATGTGTTGCAAAGAGATCGATTGTCCCTTTTTTTTCGTTATTTCGAATGTGTCACCAGATTTGTGACGTCATTTTTGAGGTAATGTGGTGACTTTATCGACTTTATTATCGATCTAAATAATTGAAAACAACAACATAGTATTTCTTTTGTCACTATATTTATTAAACATCATCATCATCATCATCTCAGCCAAAAGACGTCCACTACTGGACAAAGGCCTCCCCCAAATCATAATGGGAGGTATTTGTATTTGGTATTTTTTTTTTATTTTTATTAAACATAAATTATGTTAATTTGACAATAAATACACAATAATACAATCCAAACCATCAATTGCACTATCAAACAGCAAACTCATTGAAAAGCAACCTACTGGCATTAAGTTTTTAAATAACTAATATAGTATATTTAATTATGTATACAGAAACAAGTTAAATCATCATTGGAAAAACAATACGATATTAACTGTAGCAATTACACAAAATTTGTTATTAAAAGCAAATAATTTCGTAAACAATACATTAATTCAAAATTTGATGTGCAAGTGTGTGAAGTCAAAATCGAAAATCCCGATTTTCATAAATTCAATTACAATATCTAAAACCATTTTGTTCCGATAAGTTCGATATTCGTGATTTCGATATGAAAAAAATGGTCAATATTCATCAAAATACTGTAAAGATTTTCATTTTTTTCCTTAATCGAGATACTCGTTTAATTAGAGTGTTAATCTTGCGAAAGCGCCGTTTGGATATCTTTTTGAATCTTTCAAGTTTTACTTCTAACAATCTTATTCTTCTAATGTTATCAATTTCTGGTTTTGTTATTGTTGCCAACTATGCCAAGGAAAATCATAATAAATAAATTACATGATAACTCTTTTAAAAAAATTCAAAATAAAGATTCATTTCATTTTAAGTCATGTCATAAAATCATGTCATAAAAAAATAATCTCGTAAAAGTAACAATTTTCGCGGAACATAAAACTGTTGTTAATATAAGATAATAACAGAAGCCGTAATCTGGAATAGTGTTTCGACCAAATCATACTGATATTTCATCAATTTTACTAACACCCTAGCTTTAATATTTTAGCTATAAAATTCGTACTGTAATAATTATAAAGTGTGATTAAAAATACCCATACCGTTTTTTCTGATCCATTCATAATAATGAACAACGTAGGAACCGCATCTTCTCGAAGTCGTCTCCACTTACAAAGGAATCAGAGCTAAAATGCCTTGAGCAGATGCGGTTATGTCGTTTTGGTGTAGGTTGGTCTACCAATACGTATAAGCCGATTGTTTTTTTTTCTTTCATCTTTTGGAAATCTGGAAATTAAAAGTATCGAATATCGATATATAAAAAAGAATGCACATTGTTTACCTCACTAAAGATGACAAAGAATGCCTGAGAGCATTTCTTATTTATCGCTAAAACAGCTTTTAAAATAGACTTTACGACTGGTTTTCGCTAGAAAGTGGTACTACCAAATTTAATTTGTATTTATATTTGTTTATCAGCTCACATTCTATAAAAATAAGCTGAAACTTACCGATGGAAAGTCAATAGTTCTTGACTATTTTCTTTCTTGTTTGAATGGGACCTGCAGCCCCTAATTACGCAGGACATTGTGCCGCACACTCCACACATTCACAAATTAACAGTAAATATATGAAGGTGCGTCATTTATCAACATAAATAGTGAAAATTCGGTAAATATTCAATTCAATTTCTTGAAAAATGGCTTTCGCTACGATTTAGCCAGTGTCTAGTTTTAGGGCAGGTTATTAGTGTTTTGACATTGTCCGTAACTCTGCTTAAGACTTTAATAGGCGTTGTGCTTGTACAAAAGACAAAATGTCAAACGAAGTATGACCACTAGTTTGACATTTTCCACAATGATTATGCGAACAAGTCAAATAAATCTAAAACGAACTGTCAGCTTTTAAATCAAAGTACTTCTGAATTTGGCCGAGGCTTGGCCGGGCAATAGGACTCAGAGGCTCAATTTTCTGATGACCGTTTGACATAACAATACAAAAAATAAAAACTAAGTGTCAACCATTTGTCGCAGTCCAACCTCCTTTTCTAGCCATAAGATAGAACGGAACTAAACATAGTTGCACGATTTTTATTTTAGCCATCCTTCTATAGCTTTAGTTATTGTTCTGAGGGTATAACGGAACAAATTTTCTAAAATTTGTGTTTAAAAAAAAAATGTTTTGTAAGGTTATTCATCTGTTCTGTGTGCGCGTGCGTTTTTTAACTTTGCTGTGTTTTCTAAAATGGAACGCCAAGAAGGAAACAGGTTAGTAAATTCAAAAGCACATACTAAGTATTTTCTCATCATTGTTTGATAATGTGATCAAATTTCGATTACATGTAAATAATTTACTGATATACTTGTTTGTGCAGCTCTCAATGGAAACCGGCAGCCATCATTCAGGTGATGTGAGATTAGGTTAAAAGTTTGGTGTTGGCTTGGGATTATTATAGGTATAATTAATGCACAATATTGAAAGCTAACACAGCAATTTTATGACTGCCCTGCGTTCTAGCAGCCTACCGTGATAACTAACATTAATATCGTTATATTTTGGTCAGCTGTGATATTATAGGGTTTGCAATTTATATGTTTTTGCACCTTTTATTTAACTTATCTTTAATACGGCGTGTTTGTAGCATGTGGTAATAATAATGCACTACAAATAGATGCATATTGTGATGTGTATACATGCTATTGTTTTTCCCATATAGATCAAAATATAATGCCGACTGCAGCCGTCGAACGGGACGGGCAAGAAGGAGGGGGAGGGGTACCCCAGTGGAACTGTAAGTGTTGTTTTTTTTATATTGCCTCTAGTTTGTGACTTGTCTGTGCTTTGGGTGTGTGAATTAGGTATTTTGTTTCAGTGAGCAAAAGCGAGAGGAGCCGTCAGACGCACCTCCGTGCAAACGGAGATTGATGTAAGTAATCGTTCATACTAAAATGCATATATTGCAGCGTGAAGGTATAATAATTAATTCACAATAGCATAATTAATTCACTTTATTTTTTTTTTCTGTAGATTTTGCGAGCAGTCGTCATCTGCCGCCTTGCCGCAGCCGTCGACTTCTGCCGCCTCACCAACCCGCTCGGCAGCTTCCGCGGCCTCGCAAGAGGGCGCTGCTGAAATCCACGAATACCGTAATTAAAATAACTTTTTTGTCTATGTCATGAATATATTACATAAAGATTATGTGTAATAATACATTATATGTATTGTACGTTGTTGCAGTTTTACATGACGACATCGGACCAGCCACGCCGGATGCCGACACTGTGTCTGTGTTAACTCACCCAGTTCTCTAGACTCGCGCGATGGGATCCGCTTGTCGACGACAGAGAACTGGGCCAATGTGTGTAGGACCCTTAAGAAACGGGGATATAACAGGGAGTACACAGAGTCGGACTCCGACTAGTCTAACCCTTTCGGTTTGGCGTGGGGGTGCAGTGCTAGGACTGAAACAAATTTTGCAAATTATTTGCATAATTTAGGTAAATATGGATTAAATTTAATTTTAGAATGATAATGGGAATGATAGTAGGTAATTAATTTTACAGCTCAGAACCGTTTGGGTCGATGGGTCTCAATTGTTAAGTAAAAACTAAGCTTCAGTCTTGAATCAAAGTGTGACGGGATGTATATTCCCATCGGTTTTACGTGGTATGGGACATATATACATACCATCAGGCCTGAAAGGGTTAACTAATATTTAATGTGACAATAGTGCATATAGGTATTTACTTATGTATTATAATAATTGTATACTTACGCATTTTGTTTATAAATTCTGGAACACATCATTTTGTTTAAATTTTTTATAAGTACATCTATAATTTTCGACTTTGTAACAAATCATATTGTTGATTATTTATTGGAAGAGCGGTCTCATCCTAATACAGGGTTTTAAAAGCTTAACAGGATGAGATCCATACCCTAATCTATACTAGTAATAATGTACATAAGTATATATACTGTTAACTCTTTTTATTTAACTTAGTGTTTCTTCTCAGCACTTGCCAAATGTTTGTCTCGAAACTCTAAAAAGACAAGGAGATAAGTATGTAAAGGCTTTTTTTTGTAAATGTATCATATTATATATTTTTATAGGTTCATATGTGCCAACTTTAGCCAACATTAATAAACGTATTTCGTAAGTTTATTAGACGTTTTAGATTTTTATAAATTAAGGTTAGATTGTACAGCGTACACACCATTTCAAAATTGCTGAAGGTACTTACATACTAGAATTTATAAAAAGTAAGGAGTTGCTTAAGTAGTTATTTATTTGCTAATTAAAATTACCAAAACCCACCTACTTACATGGGGACCCACCACACACCCTTGGATGTGTCAACCTCTTCAATAATTATGAAAATGAAAAGAGTGACAAATCCAACCACCTGTACAAATAAACTTGGGAGGGAAGTTATTTTTAAATATTAAAAGATTAAAATAAAAATTGTTAATAGGAAAGAAATTACTAAAACGTTGACAAAATCTTTTTATCATTATAGATGATTCAAAAGAATATAAAACATTGATTAATATTCTAATCAAATTTTTATAGCATGCAAATCAAAACAATGACATTTAACTATATACTCATATTATAATTTAATGTCAAAATCAACATAAGTATAAAAAAATATAATCTAAAAAATATTTAATCTTTGATAATATGCTTAAAAATAAGAATGATTATAATATTCTAAGAGGCAGCATGCAAAATCAAAACAATGACATGTAACTAAAGGTATATATATAATTTAAAGTCAAAATCAACATATGTATAAAAAAATATAATCTTAAAAATATTTACATATTTTTATAAAAATAAGAATGATTATTATAAATTCGCCATTACAATGGTCTCAATCAACTTTTACTCTTGCACGAACCAAAAATAAAGTAGTTATTTAGGTTTATAGGATTAATATAAAAATATAAGTTTTTATTTTGATTAAGTAGACCAACACAGAACTTGGCAAATTTAAAATTTACATTCTTATATTATATTCAATTACAGGAATCTGTGAATGATAGTATGCCACAGGAAAGCCCGAATCTACAAGATTCAGTGGGGGATGACTCAGATTCAACTTTAAAAGAAGTCAGAAGATGATTCTCTTTCAGACTATATGCCGAGTGAGTATGAGGATTCAGTAGAAACTATAGATGATATTTGTCATCGAGTTAGACCTACAAGAGAACGCCATGCTCCAAATAGATATGGTTTTGGTGGAATCTGCTACTCGGAGAATGATATAGTTTGCGGAGCTGATCTTACATTGAAGCAAGCGTTAAAGGGGCCTGGGAAACCAGTGGTTGCAGGCTGTCAAAGATGAACTGAAGTGCTTCAAAGACAATGATGCTTGAGATGTGGTAGATATTCCTAGTAGTGGTACAATTGTGCAGTGTAAGTGGGTGCTCAAAAAGAAAATAGAACCTGATAATAAAGTGCGTTATCGTGCGAGGTTAGTGGCAAAGGGCAAACGGATTACTTTTTGCTTTGTCAGTAAAACTTGGACTTGACATTAGACATTTTGATGTGGTAACTGCATTCTTAAATGGCGAACTTCATGAAAATATTTACCTGAAGGTTTTGATAGTTCAGATACTAATAAAGTTCTTAAATTAAAGAAAGCCATTTATGGATTGAAGCAGTCATCAAGAATGTGGTATAACAAAGTAGATATTTGTTTAACAAAAATTGGTTATTTAAAATCTAAATATGAACCTTGTTTGTATGTAAAGAATGAAGGTAAAAATATGACTATAATTGCATTATATGTCGATGATTTTTTCAAATTGTTCTAAAGAAACTAATAAGTTAAAGTGTGTATTAGAGTCTCAATGTAAGATTAAAGATTTAGGCCAAATAAAACAATGCCTTGGTATGTCAGTGTGTTATGATAAAAAAAATAAAGTGTTAACATTAGATCAAAGTCATCATTACATAGAACAGTTATTGTAGTTGGCAAAATACATCTCAACAACAAGAGACTGAACGCCACTAATAAAAAAAATAAAAAATTAGAAAATTGTAAAACTGTAGATACTCCTATGAAAAGTGGACTGAAGTTGGCTAAACATAGTAATTGCGATAAGAATTTACCATCATCATCATCATCATCATCTCAGCCAAAAGACGTCCACTGCTGGACAAAGGCCTCCCCCAAGGATATGAGGGGTAATTGCCGTAATCGCCACGCTTGGCCATACCATAGAGTTTACCATACCAGCAATTAATTGGTTGTTTAATGTACCTTGCCATACTTACATGTCCGGATATTGCATTCTCAGGAGGACCAAATTAGAAGCTACATGCTTTATATTCCATTCGTCTATCACGGATCACCACAGTGTGGCACTCAGTGTCATTCTTAAATCTAAATTACCGCCCAAAACTAATGTATTACAGCGTATCAACTTTGAACTGCTTCACAGAGCCATTGGAAATATTGACTTTCTATCTATTCTCACTGTCACAGACACCAATTTAGCCGCTGACTTGCTGATCTCTCATTTATCGGATGCTATCAAAGCCTGTACAAAACCACTCAAAACTCCTAAAAGGAAAACTATATTGAAGCCCTGGATCACTATTGGATTATTGCGCTGCATGAGATGCAGAGATAAATTGCTCAAAAAATCCAAAAGTGACCCAAATAATGAAGTTCTTAAAACCACATATAGGCGATATCGTAATTTTTGTAATGCTCTCCTCAAAAAAGCCAAACGCTCACATGATAAGCACCAAATTACTAGGACGCATAACAACAAGCGTCAACTGTGGCATGTTATTAAGGGCATGAGTATGTCTAATCCCACTGTTGATCACTCGTCCTCACTCGTCTCCACGCTTAATCCACAACGGAGCCTTAACGAAGTTAATAGCTATTTTGCTAATGTCGGGAAAAACTTGGCCGAGAAAATTAGCCCTTGTAATGACCCTATATGCTGCTACTGTAACAACCACAAAACAGCTACCCCCGTTAACTCCTTCGTGATGTCTCCGTAGATGTCTACTGATGAGTCCGAGGTGATGCATATTGTGATTGGTCTCAGAGATAACTGCGCTGTTGGTGCAGACTTGATATCCGGCAAGGTCCTCAAACGATACGCTCAGTTCCTGGTACCCCTGATCACACATATATGCAATCTTGCGATCTCTAATGGAGTGTTTCCGTCAGCCTTCAAAATAGGACAAATTAAACCGGTCTACAAGGGTGGAGATAAGGATCTGGTTGACAACTTTAGGCCAATATCCATACTACCAACTCTTTCTAAAGTTCTTGAGCGTATAATAAATAAGAGACTGACACACTTCCTTGAGTCTAACAATATTCTTTCACCATCTCAGTACGGCTTTCGTAGAGGAATATCGACTAACGATGCTGTTCATGATCTTGTGCATTCCATTGTCCCAGCTTTAGATAAAAGGAGAAAGTGCCTGGTGCTTTTCCTCGATCTAGCGAAGGCCTTTGATACGGTTCCAATCTCTCACCTTCTACACAAGTTGGAAAAGTACGGTATAAGAGGTCTCCCACTCCAGCTTTTTAAGGACTACCTTTACGGTAGGGTCCACAAGGTGAAAATAGAGCAATGGATTAGTGATGAGGCGCACATCACATACGGGGTTCCGCAGGCCAGTATTTTAGGCCCTACATTATTTCTTATATATATTAACGACCTGTGTCAGCTGAAACTTTGTGGGGGTAAAGTCTTTACCTACGCCGACGATACCGCGCTCTCGTTTTGCGGTGACTCTTGGGCTAATGTTTTCCAACTTGCTCAGGGAGGTTTTGACTTAGTGATGAAATGGCTAAAATGCAACGTCCTCACTTTGAATGTCTCAAAGACGAAATATGTAACTTTCTCACTCAGGTCAAGTAACCTCCCATCATCTGATCATAACATCATAGCTCACGGGTGCAGTGGCCCGCCCTGTACGTTCCCTTGCACTTGCCCTTCATTGGAGCGTTCTGACTGCATTAAATACCTCGGAGTCTTGATGGATCAGACGCTCTCTTTCAAACCTCACCTTGAGCTTCTGGCAACTAGGGTCCGAAAGCTAATTTACATATTTCGAACTTTGAAATATGCTGCTGACCGAAAAACCATAAAGATGGTGTATTACGCGCTGTGCCACTCGCTTTTAGAATACTGCATCACCGTTTGGGGTGGCACTGCTAAAACACACATTTTGCCGGTGGAGAGGACTCAACGCATTCTTCTAAAAGTTGCTGCAGGTCACCCATATCGCTTCCCCACTGTCGACCTGTATAGGTACTGGAAAGTGCTTACAGTTAGACAAACCTATGAAGGCTGAGTACGGTCTTCAGTATGAACTGAAGACCGTACTCAGGATGCACTCACAGGTTCCCTATGACCCTAAATTATTTAGGGATAAACGTCGGAAAACTAAAGTCTGTGTCGAATCTGCCCAAAAAACTTCCTTCGCGCAAAGGTTTTTCCATTTCCTCGGTCCCTTTCTCTATAACAGGATGAATGCTGCCCTCAATATCTACCCTCTTCGGAAAACAGCCTGCAAGTCCTCTGTTTCAAAATTTCTTATGTCACTTGACTACGAGACCACAGAGGACTTGCTCTGTCCTCTGAGATAGTTTTGAGGCTAGATTAACCTATTTCCCTTTCCTATCTTTTCCTTTGAGCCGCCTTTTCTCCATTCACATAGTTGCCCACTTACTTACACTTGCATACATACAGATCTACACCCTCACACTCACACACACACCCTCTCACACACACACACAAACCTCTCTCTCACACACGCACACACCCTCATACCGTCACGCACACGCTAACAAACCCTCACACCCACACACATACACACTTAAATATATTTTATATACACATATATTTGCAATCATCCATTATACGAACACTCGCACACACATACTCACATAGGTTATCTGTTTCTCATTTGTTCCTTTCTGTTTTTCCTTTTGTTCATAATTTGTTAAAACTTTACAAAGTTAAAATAAATAGTTACTATTTGCAGGGTGGGCCTGGCGACCTGTAGCCCAGGTTTCCTTTTTTATGAAACCTTTATCAGGCGCCAGTCTCTCACAAATATAGGATACTATGTTAATTTTTAGTTAATAAGTCCTAAGACTTTTTATATGTTAGACTAATCTTATGTACCTATTTTTGTGATGGAAAAATAAACATTTTTTTTTTTTTATTATTATTTTATACTTAAGTCAGTTTAACAATTGCTATAGTAGAGAGCATTGGGCTCATGCTAAGCGGATCTTGAGATATTTAAAGAGAACTAAAGATTATTGCATTAAATATTGTAGTACAGGTAATAAAGATATAATTGGTTATGTAGATGCAGATTGAGGCAGTGATACTTTAGATAGAAAGTCATACACCGGATTTTGTTTCAGTATATCAGGAGGTGTAATTTCTTGGAGTAGTAAAAAGCAAAATAATATAGCTCTGTCTAGCACAGAAGCAGAATATATTGGTATCTCTGAAAGTTGTAAGGAAGCTATTTACTTAAGAAATTTGTATAAAGAAATAACTGGTAGTTCTGATTCCATTCTTATATTTAATGACAATCAAAGTGCCTATAAATTATTACATAACACAGTTTTTCATTGTAAATCAAAACATGTAGACATTAGATATCATTTTGGAAGAGAGTGTATTAATAACAACATTGTTAAAGTAGAGTACCTACCAACAACTGATATGGTTGCAGATGTTCTAACAAAATCTTTAAACAGTGTAAAACATTATAAGTTTGTGGACTTGATGGGGATGCAACATAAATGTAATTAATTTAGTGTCTTAGTATGTTTTATTTACTGTATAATATTTTGATATAGTGGGGGTATTAATGTTATGTAAGAATATCAATGTATTATAATTTGTTCATATATGCTACAAGTAGCGACATCTGTGTTCATGTAGTGTAACTATGTATGGAATGTAGAATTCAATAAACTTTTAGTCTGTTGTTCGAATGCACACGGTCGTTTTATTAACAATAGATTAAAATTAAATTAACTAAACTAAACTAAGTAAACCCTTCTCAATATCTGCATCTGAAAAACAAACAATAATATTTAAAAATATATAAAGGTTTCTAAATGGCACTAATCATTTAAGATGAGCTATGACATAACGCAAAATTTGCATAATTTTTGATATTAAGTTTGGCGTTGACAGATAAGATGATGATCTAACTAATATTTGTGGAAATCACGGAAGCATTTCAAACAAAGACCAGGCTTTTTAGGGCAAAGGGGACAGAAAAATATTGTGCCTTTCCGTATATTACGCGTATCTAAACAAACACGACAATCCTTTCTTTTTGTTTTACCATTATCATTTACCGGCAAATGCTCTGGTAAATGTATGTCGTCCCCAAACATAGTTTTAATTGAGGGGATTTTAACAAAAACTACATACACATACAACAATAACACTAGTGCACACTACATTTTATATTTTTTCCATAATCGTAGGTATAAATAGTGTAAAATGTTACGTTATCAATCCAATACACTATCATGAATAAATGATCAAAATTTTAAAGTAGTGAAACGAAAAACTTGGATTGGAGAAAGTTTTTTTATTTCCTGTAAAATATATTGCTAAAAAGTTATGTTGTTTTTGTAAAAATCCCTTCAATTCTAACATTTGAAGCTATCCTTGTCGGTCTGTCGGTTTGTTTATTGACATTTAATAAATTACGCACTACTTCTAAACGAAAGTCGTAAAACGACAAAGTTTTGTTCAAATTATTTAGCTGCTGTTGATTATATAACATAAATGCATTTAGCAACATGACCTGCATTACATGAATCAAAATCTTTTTGTACCATCTAGTTGATTTATTATGCAAGGATAATATGAAAGTAAATGGTCTTTTCTGTCAACGCCCTTCATATATTTATTATATTGAATAATAACTCGGGGCTTAGAAATGTGTTGACCTCGTCTGTTGGTATATTTAATGAAATCAGAAGGATGTTCTGTCGATATCACCAACACATTTCTTTTATCCCCGTAAGCAGTTACGTTAACTCCACGATTGTTATAACGCGTTAATAAAGTGCCTTTTGCCAATTTGGCCTTCGTGATGGGAGGATTGCGCGATCTGTTGGCTCTGAGGGTACCCGTTACATATGTTTTTTTTGCCAACAGATCTTCTGCAAGCGAGACACTATTGTAAAATTGTCCATATACAAAGAATGACCTAAATTGAGGTAATCTTTCATTAACATCATGACTACTTTATCGGCATGACCTTTTCCCCGTAAATCATGATCATGCGATCCGCAGTACATATGCATTTTTTGCGTTATGCCATTTGTATCGGTAAGGACATAAAGTTTAACACAATACTTATGCCTTTTGCCTTGAATATATTGTTTAATTTTTAAGCGATTGCGCCATAAAACAACACTTTCATCAATTGTTAAATTTTTAGGAGGAACAACCATTACTTTCAATAAATTATTGAAAAAGTTAAACAACGGCTTTACGAATCTATTGGGATCTGTGCTGTTGAAAGTAACAGAGGGGTCAGTGAATGAAAAATTACGCATTAACAACAAAAACCTATCGCGACTCATAAATTGTTTAAACGGTAAGTTAAATAATGTATCTGTGTTCTAGTAATCATTAATCCTATTAAATTTAATATGGCCCATATGAAAAAGCAACGCAAGAAAAATTTACAGTTTGTTAACGTTCGTATCCTTCCAGTTCGAGATTCTACTATGCTCATGAGAGCTTTCTAAAAGAACTCGCATGGCATGTGTATTTATACTACTCATGAGAGAAGCCATAAATGTGGTGTTAAAAAATAATTTAAAAAAGTCAAAGGGTGACTCTGCCGGGCCCAAATTCATGTGCCCCACACTTGCGAAGGGGAAGGTAGGAAGTTGACCCGATGCTTTCCACACATCGTGAACGGAATTTGGCTCTTATCTCTTCTTCACCAGAAGATGCGGCAGAAGAGGATGACGACGAGGAAACATTGGGTTCGTGGCTTACGCCCCCAGTGGTGGACGCACCCGTGGTCGACGCCCCCGATTCTAATAATTTTATTTCCCTACAAAACAATTGATAGTGAGCAATTTTATTTTATATCAAACTACGAATAAATAGTGTCATAAAATAAATTTAATTGCATTATTTATTACAATAAATAAAGTTTTTTTTAACGAATCTGTAAACAAAATAAACTAGGTACGTACATATTAGGTCCTTACCTATGGAATTGCTGTTTTGTATGAGGATTTTTTATAAAATTTTATTTTTCATACTAACGTCTTTTTAATTTTCTTAGCATCTATTTATGTTAACACTATATAATATGTTATATGTTATTGAAACAACTGGTTATGTTATTGCTCTGTAAGAGAAATTTATTTTCATTAGAACAAACGCAACTTATTTTTATATTGACATACAGATACAAGATCACTGCCTGTTATTAATTATTACAAACCTGTAAGAGAAACAACATTAAAAGCTATTGCTTCAATAGTTTTCTATTATTTGAGAAATATCTAGATAAAACGTGTTCACATATTTTTCTATAAATGCAAAGTCATTTATCTCACCATAGAGCACAGAGGAGGCCTGCTGTCCACAGATAGCGCATGCAGTCCAATGCGCGGGAAATTCAAATTAAATGGAGAATAAGAGAGCTTCATTTACAACTATAAAAATTGTAGAGTAGTGTGTTTGTTTCACTAGCTAAATATAGCAGACATTAAAAATAAAAAAACACAAGTCCCTCCAAAGCTATAATAAAACAAAAAGACAATTCCGTAAACAAAAAAAGTAGTCAATTTATAAAAAAATATTGGGCGTTATAGACACAAAATTAATGATCATTTTTATTACTGAAGCCTAAGTAACATAGTCCTAATTAAAGCTGTACAATAATATTAACAACCAGTATTGGCTTCTAGCAGTAATACACCTATTAAGTATAATAGTTCAATTTATTAATAATAGACCCGTCTATTGTAAGAATATGCGTAATTTAAAGTTGTACTTATAAAATTAGATATTAGGATGTTGAGAGGAATTTTATACATTTTACAAGGAAACAGCTCTCATTAGCAGCATTCAGCAAGCCAGCCAGCTTCAAGGTACCATTGCAGCAACGTATCGCTTCCTGTTTCCTCGTCATCACTCGACGGCCAAAAAGTACCGTCGCATTCCTCCACACGTCTCGACTCACCGCAGACGTGGTAGCAGACGCTAGTCTCGACTCACAGTAGACTGGAGATCGCTCGTCTTGTCAACGAAGACTTGAGCACGCTCATCACGACTCACCGTAGATTAGAGAACTACTGGCATTTGCAAGCGAAAAACGCAAAAGAAGCTGAAGACCTGAACGATTTTTTTTTTCCTTTTCTAGGGGGAGTACTGTGGCGGCCTGCGGTCGCCAGTTCGCTACATAATTTCTTATCCTCACGTATGGTTAAAGAGTTAGTAAACGCATTCCTAATAGCGTGTAGATCTGATTAAGATAAGAGACGGCATCCTCCCTCAAACATCTACACAGTTTGTATTGTATAAATAACCTTGTATTGTAAGGTTTAGACACAGACCAAACTAAGTCATTCACAATCACAATGTAGTCACCGTCAACATACAACATCATCCCTTATAGAGACGCATTCGTTATTTACCATTGCCATGGAACCCTCAATCATCACAATCAACCTCCCATACGTCGACCTACGGAACAAGACAGTTAAAAGAAAAACATTTTAAGTAATACTTAGTGCATTTATTTTTCGTATCACAAAATTAATAAGTTATATAAATTAAAACTTATCACTAAGATAAATAATTATCACATTGTTAATTTAATAAAATAACATTTTATTGCTTGATTTAAGCTAAAAGTATTATTAAAGTTTCATTAATTATTTGTGTATAATAGTTGCCACAAACAAATAAATATTAATATGTTTATTTTAATCTCCCTTTGTGCTATTCCATGTGGGAAGCTTGAGCACAGCCAATGACATGATAGGCTAGCTAATTATGAGTACAAAGTACCTAATTAAAATTTTGCTTTGAGATTTTTTTTTTAATTATTGCTATTATTTCCCTACGATTTCTACACCTATAATATCATGCAGCCAAGCTCATAATACTTTTAATAAGCTCGAAATAAAAATAACAAATCTGGAAGCTTCCTTCTCTTTGTGCATCTATAGTTTTTGGTGCTTGTTCAATTGTCTGTAACAAAAAGATATAATTAATAAAATAATACATTAGTAGAAATTTTCTTGTCGGGAAAGTGAATGTTTGCAATTTTGTTCAAAATATTTAAAAAAAAATATCAAGAGTAGGTAGGGAATACACAATTTCCAAATATTTTATATTGTGCTTTTGTAAACTATAGGTTTTGTCGATCATTGTCGTCGTTGGCGCTACTACTTGTCGACTATAGCCGACTGTAAAAAGATAAAGGGGAAGGACAGGTATTTATACCTAACGCAATAGGGATGCTGACAACAACAATAATTAATTCCAGAACATTAAACGTATAAATGAAATCACGTAACAATTCCTTGAAACATTAACTTTAAATTAAGCTTATATAAACTAAATAAATAAACTTTCCTACACTCACACAAATTATCTAGCCCAAGAGAAGCTTCGTTATGAAACTCGTTAAATGGTTACTAGACAACGGATAAACATACTTAAAATACTTAAATACATACTTATTACACATAGAAAACACCCAGACCCAAGACAATTTAGAAAAACAATAATTTCTAAATTGACCCGACCGGGGATCGAACCCGGGACCTCAGAGATGGCGACACCATGAAAACTGGTGTACAAACCACTCGACCAAGGAGGTCGTCAAATGAATGCATGAATTTCTATCATATAAAAACTTATTAAATAAACACTCAACTGACGGAACGTAGTGACGTCATAGTTTGCCATTCCCATAAAATTTCTATTAAAAAAATATCGTTTTGACAGTTGCTAAAAAGTTTCTTTATTGACACAAAATAAGGATAACCAGTGATGGCGGTAGCCAAAATAACATTAAGAAAACGATAGCGAAGTTCGAAAAGAATAAAATGTATGGGATTGACATAAGATTGACCACGTGATTTAGCGCGGTTTATGTCAATCCCATACATTTTGTTCTTTTCGTACTTCGCTATCGTTTTCTTAATGTTATTTTGGCTACCGCTACAGAGGGTAAGCTTATTACATATCGCCATCAATCGATGCATATCGCGCTCGAGCGACAACGCACACCATAGACCAGTGTTCCGCAAACTTTTTGTGTTCAAGGTACACGGAAAACGGAAAATTTTGGAGGTACACACGGCGGCAGATCAACCTACCCAAAACTGTCTCTATAATCAATTTTGAACTTTATTGTTTGGTCATAAGGATCAATATTCATTGGAGAAAATTTACAGATTTGGGTAGGTTGATCTGCCGCCGCCTGTACAACATAAATGAAAAATTGTTTTTTAAATAATGTCGCGTGATTTGCAACTGTGTTAGTGTTAGTACTTTGTATTGTTTTTTCATTTCATCTATGTAACTTTACGAGATAATCTTATTTTCGTGCCTCCGAGGCACACCAACTAATGACCATGGTACACCAGTGGGCCGCGGCACACTTTGCGGAACACTGACATAGACAACCTCTCACGGAGTCAGGCCGCTTGTACACATCCGTTTTTTTCACCGGACAACGGACCGACATAAAACGGATATCCTACATGTAAGGTAAGGGGAATGTTATAGAGAAAAACTAAGCGAGAGTGCCAATTACTGTAGTCCCCCTTAAAAAAAACATTTAAATTTTTTTATTATAAACTTTAAAAGAAATTTGGAGTTTTGAAATGTCCATGTCAATATCTTCCATTTTAATTAAAAACGCAAGTACAAGACCGCACTCAATTTACTAAAAACCGGCTATACGTCCCCGGCACGGCATCGGCATCGGCATCAACGACGACACGCGCCAATACACTGGCATAGGTGACCGCTTTTTTTTGTGCCGGACCGTTGTCCGTTGCGCCGAGGGTAGGCGGGCGGTGCATCCGGCGAAATTTGTTCGCGCAACCTATGTCCGGTGCATATACACACATACGTTATAAACCATACACCACCGCAAATCGGGCGAAAACAACGGACCGTTGTCCGGTGAAAAAAACAGACGTGTACAAGCGGTCTCACGGACGCGGAATCTCGAAACAGCTCTGAATAGTTTATAAGAAGCTTAACCTTCTGCTGTTCTGCAGTCTCCTTATGTGTCACTTACCCAATTCGCTAGTCGCTTCTCGCTTTCTGCCCATGAGTGGAGTAAGTCTTGGGAACATTCCTGTACTGCCACCACTCCACCGCCACCGTCACCGCTGCCACCACCACTGCCGCGCTGATCACGATGCTTTTGAGAAGAAGATCCATGACCTAGTAAGTAACATTAGCTTTTAACATTTTGACCGCCAGTCGGCTATAATCGACAAGCGATAGCGTGCTCTGCGTCAACGACGGCAATAATCGTCAATACCTATAGTTTACAAAAAATAATAAAGATTTTTTTTATTTATTTTATTTGATTTACAATCCCTATTATACTATACTATACCTATTATATTATACCTATTTTTTTAAATTTGCAATCCCTATTCCTGTTGCAAGTTTTTACTCTGAATTGAATGCTTGGCGTACAGGTAGGGATGGGCAAATTTCATGAAATATTTCAACCGCTGAAATTTTTCGGAAAAATTTTATTTCACATTGAAAATTTCAAGTTTTACTTGAAAAATATTTAAAAAAAAAATATGAACCGCAGTCCTTTCAAAATAAAACAATGTTATGATTTATTGAGCGGCTACGACATATATAATATTTTAAACAGAGTAAAATCACAGTTTGTATCATTATTGACAATATTTGGTTACATGTGTTTAATAATTACCTGACAATAAACTTGTAATATAAGTACTACCTAATCAATGTTGTATCCACTGAAGTTTAATTAATATAATATTTTAAACAGAGTAAAATCACAGTTTGTATCATTATTGACAATATTTGGTTACATGTGTTTAATAATTACCTGACAATAAACTTGTAATATAAGTACTACCTAATCAATGTTGTATCCACTGAAGTTTAATTAAAAGTTTAATAATGTTTAATTATAATAATAATATAATAATAATAATAATAAGAGCCGCTGAAAGGTTGGGTCAAGGGTCAGATGCAAAAGGCAGTACTCCGTGATACGCCACGTATTGTCAGGAGGTTCCTCACTCTGCAGCCCTGACCACCGGTAGCTTGGGCCCTGCCCCGCTGCTGGCGGTACTCGATTAGGTTTTTATAATGTTTTATTGTTTTTATATTAAAATATTGTAAAAATCTAGTTTTAAGAAAGAAAATAAATAAAGAGAATAATAATATAATGTTAATCACGTATTAATATATTAACTTTACGTGCTAAATAAATATTAACAAAGTCTTTTTTGTAATCATACATTGCGTGAAAAGAAGAAGAACGTATGTTTGTTATTTCATTCTGAATCAGAATCGTCAGTATTGGAATGCTAACCACTATATTGGACCGATTTGCTGATTGTAGATGATTTTCACTGTCCGTGTCCTTACCCTCGCTTTCTATACTCGGATCCGTATTATAGACCAATTTGTCTTTATTTTTTAGGTTCCAATTATATTTTCAGTCCTGCGAGCAATGGGCCCGACGGTCTGGTGAAGGTCGCGGGAAGCCGCTGGATGCGAGCAGCACAAAACCGGTCGTTGTGGAGATCCTTGGGGGAGGCCTTAGTCCAGCAGTGGACGTCTTTTGGCTGAGATGATGATGATGATGAATTATATTTTACCAGCTCGACCGAAGACACTAAAGGATCGTTCGGTTGCAGCTGACGAAGTTGGAGCAGTAAGCAGCTATCTTCATGATACATACGTAAATATATCACTAGCAGCATCCCTACAAAAAAATTTAATTAAAAACATAATTTTTTGACTATTTAAATCAACGAATAAATGCATATAATAATATATCTTATAAATATATCGTCTTGGAAATAACAGGTACTTACTGAACTGAATTTACGATCCCACCAACAAGTTAAAAAACGTTAATTGTATACAATATCACTTGGAAAACGTATGCGCGTAACTAAACCAGTAAGCAGAATGCAAGCGCGAGCGATGCCATTTTACTCCGGGCTTACAACTGTGCTCTCTTTCTCACATAGTAGTTTGGATGAGACAGTTTATCACCTTAAGCGGGTCGGTGCGGGGTAGCAAAGCCGCGACAGCGAGCGATAAACAACAAACAAAAAGGTAGATATAACTATTTAAACTATCATGGTCACTTGCAATAGAGTAATTATTAACGGGATTCTTACCATGTTTATTATTTATGAGTATCCGATATTTCGGCGCAGTTGCATGCGCCATGATCACGGAATTACTGATCTGAGTAATTCCGTGATCATGGCGCATGCAACTGCGCCGAAATATCGGATACTCATAAATAATAAACATGGTTTCTTACCACCCGTTAATAATTACTCTATAAAAAGGTAGATGCAAACATTTCTATCTTTTTAGGTAGGTATAAACATAAATATTCTGTTCTGATAATACAAACATATTTATTTAGTATAAATAATGTCTGTTGATGTTATTATTACTATTAATATACAGTACTTAAGCCAATCATACATAAAATCATACAACATCGATATTTTAAATTACAAAAATAAATTTCACCCAATTTGAAATTTTTCACGGTGTATTGAAATTTTTCATATTTTTCACATATTTTACATTTCATTGAAATGAAATTTTTCATCTACCCATCCCTACGTACAGGACATGGCGACGACGGATGCTGTGTGTAGGGTTGCCAACTATTTTTCAGGAAATTAAAGTAAATCTATCACTAACTAGTATAAAAAAAAGGATTTGAAGAAAAAATAAAGTATTTCCCAAATTTATTTATTTAAATGTTTAAAAACATATTTCTTTGTACTCTTGACACTAGGTATCTAATAATTTTTTATTGTTTTATAGCGCGTTCAGAAATTAGCGTTGCGTTTCGTTTCACTTCATCTGAGTCTAAGTATCATTCAGTAGTTCAGAAATTATATCAACAGGAATATTCCGTTCAAACGCACGCATTAGTCGGAAATAAAGTATTTTCCATACTTTATTTTTATTAAAAAGAATAAAGTATAGGGATGGAAAATAACGCAGGATACGTTATTTTAAAGTATGGTTGGCAACCCTAGCTGTGTGGCGGTCAAATGGAGCAGTGTTGTGCTGCGATTGTGGAAACGAGATGCGTGTAGGGAGCGGCGTATATGTATGCATCTCGTTCACACAAGTGGGTGCCGAGTGTGAGTTTCATTCACCATTCGATTACGTTTACGAAAACGAAAATAAGGCCCTTCGCATACGAGTCGTAAGCGTAGTCGTATCTTAAGCGCATCGTTACGACGCAACGCGTACGAGACCTGCGGCTCTTCGCACACGAGTCGTAAGCGTAGTCGTATCGTAAGCGTATTGTTCTACAAACTATCGTTTACAAGGTGATCGTTCCAAAAACGTTCCATACTGTGAGAGCTAAAAATGCTATGAACAGTATTTTTTTACGCTTGCTTTTTTACGCCATGTACGACTATCGTAATAATAATAAACATCTCCTACGATTCGCTGCAGCACCGCTTCGTGTGCGGACTTGTTTGAACATGTACGCGTTCGTATTGCTCTCGTCCTGCGCGCGTATTATGATACGCTTACGATACGACGCCGAGTGCGAAGGCTCTTAGTATGGCATTGAATGCCAGAGAGTATTGCTGAGTATTCCTGAGTTTAATTGCGGGTAGGATGGATGGCCCTTTCATGGAGCACTGGATGTCTTTGCATGCACCACTGCTTCACAATTATTATACCTCCGGCGGGAGATAAGAAAAAAAGAAAGAGAAAAAATATTTTTTTTTAATGTACCGCTGGCCACTACTTAGTAAAATTCAAATTATATATTTTTTATTGTAAATTTTGATTTTAATTATGTGTTTCTGTGTTTTGTCTGTGTTTCTGTGTTTCTGTGGATGTGCACTTATATGAATAAATGAATTTAATAGTTGAAGCAGCGCCTCCTGGCGACGTACGAGAAGAGTTAACATTTTGCCATACAAATTCTCGTTTTCGTAAACGTGATCCAATGACGAATGAAACTCGCACAGCAGTGCTATTCTTTAAGCAAAACAGCGTCGAGATCGACATTGAACTCGCTCATAACTTGCAAACGAATGTAGACCTTATTACTATTCAAAAGTAGGTTGAAACTCGTTTGCAAGTTATGAGCGAGTTTAACGTCGAGTTCGACGCTGTTTTGCTTAGAGAATAGAGCTGCAGCTCGCACTAGGCACCCCGGGTGAGCTTTGTTTACTATCCGTCCGCATTCAACATCATATTAATATGTCATAATTATAATAATAAAAATAAAAAAAATTAAAAAAATTATTGCAGACCATTGACACAAAGTAAAGAAACGGAACAGAGACAAAGCTTCATACAACCGCGCTGTCGTAGGTAAACTGCTACAAGCATACGGCGCATGTGTGCGTGTCAACTAGCCGCTGCGTCACAAAGTAGAGAAACGGAACAGAGACAAAGCTTCTAAGGAGCATACGAAATTCTTACCTATTATAGTAGGGTTGGCAAAAGACAATAAAATAAAATAAACAAACTTTTATGAGCTTTTTATGAGATATGTAGACAAGATAAGGTATTTAGTATATTTACAAATTGCTTACACTAATTTTTTTTTTTTAATAATTTTTGGTTTTTAATAATTTGTTATGCCTTTTGATAGAATGGTAAATTCTGAATCTGATAAAAAGTCTTTTCAAGTAATCAATTGGGAAGCAATCACATGGCATATTAAATGTACAATCTTGTACTCGTTTCAGAATATAATTACCAATATTTAAAATATTTATGTTGAGATCAATCGGTAATCGGGAAGTGGAATAAATTTAACTTGCAAGATTTGTTCACAAGCAAACATCGGGACAGGTGAAACTAAATAAAAGCTTGTAAAAATAACAATTAACTACGTAACATACCGCGCGAATCATTCACAGGATGTCTATTTATTATAATATGTATCAATAGCACAAAGTAAAGAAACGGAACAGATACAAAGCTTCTAAGGAGCATACGAAATAATAATAAAAGATGGAATAGTCTACCAGCGCACGTTTTCCCTCCTTCCTATGACATGGGGTCCTTCAAACGAGGCGTGAAGAGGCACCTTGTGGGCCGGCAGGGTGAGGGTGACTGATGCTGCGTTGTTTTCTCGCTGCACCAGTTGTCCTTACGTCTGGACTCCATTTCCACTTAACATCAGGTGGAGTGGAGTCATTTGCTGAGCTATGTATATAAAAAAAAAAAAAACTTAACATAAAGGTTTGAGCGACCTACTTAAACATATCTAAAATTTTAAATAGGTATTGTAACCAGATTTGGTTTTAATTTACTTACCTAGTAGACTCCTTGGGATAATTGAAATATCTTTTTTTTCTAGTATTATTCATACAAACGACCATTTTATAAGTCCAGAACTAATTATTTACACTTACACTATATAACTATTTACAGTTTATTCCACTTAAAACAATTCGTAACAAATATACAGGAGCACAAAACAAATCAGACGTGTTGCAGGCCCTTCCGTTTGTCCACTGGCCGAGCGAGCGTAACCAGTTTTATCCAGTGGCGGCGCGTACGCGACGCAGCGGCTAGTTGACACGCACACATGCGCCGTATGCTTGTAGTAGTTTACCTACGACGGCGCGGTTGTATGAAGCTTTGTTTCTGTTCCGTTTCTCTACTTTGTGGCTGCGTTGCGTACGCGCTGCTACTGGATAAAACCGGTTTACGCTCGCTCGGCTAGTGGACAAACGGAGGGCCTGCACAAAGCACATCTTATTTGTTGTGTGCTCCTGTATATTTCTTACGAAATTGTTTTAAGTGAAATAAACTGTAAAAAGTTATAAAAGTGTAAATAATTAGTTCTAGACTTGTAAAATGGTTGATTACCGTATCGTTTGTATGAATAATACTAGAAAAAAAAAGATATTTCATATTTAAATTATCCCAAGGAGTCTACTAGGTAAGTAAATGAAAACCAGATTATACCTATTTAAAATTAGATATGTTTAAGTAGGTCGCATAAACCTTTATGTTATATAGGTATGTATGTTACGTAGGTAATTGTTATTTAAAAAAAAATATTGGGTGAATTTACAAATATTTACACTTTTGTTAAAATAACACCTTTAAGCCTTATTGTAACCTAATAAAAAGCTCATAAAAGTTTGTTTATTTTATTTTATTCTGTTTTGCCAACCCTACTAAAATAGGTAAGAATTTCGTATGCTCCTTAGAAGCTTTGTATCTGTTCCGTTTCTTTACTTTGTGCTATTGATACATATTATAATAAATAGACATCCTGTGAATGATTCGCGCGGTTACTGTCCCGCTCCCACACCACGAGCAATACACTAACGCATATAAAAGCACACAATGACACGAACCCGGGCCATCAATTTATTATTGTAAGCTGATTTGCCGAGAATCGTAGCGATACGGATGCGATGGCATAAAATGACGTTCATAAGAGCTATTTGTAGTCTAAACTGAATAAATGATTTTGAATTTCGAATTTTTTTGAATTTTGATAGAAGCTCATAAAGCAGCAAAAAGTAATACAAAATATTGTAATTTTGTCTTTGTTTTATGATACGTATTAATTACTCATTTGATTTTTTGATACCATATTTTTGTTTCGTATTAAAATAGGGAACTTAACATCACGTCCTTTGATTTCGTCTTTTGTCTACTAACAAATCCTCTGCAATACAAAACGGGAGCTGGCAACACTAGATCCCACAGAAGAAAACCGTATTCCGAAAAAATGCTTAAACTTTTTTTTTTAGCTTATTGGGTATAAATAACGCTCTGATAAGCTTTATGTCATCATCACCATCGAGCCTTCACTAGGCTAAAAAAAAAAAAATTATACCCAATAACCTAAAAAAAAAATTTTTTATTTTTTTTGAAGCTTATTGTGTATAAATAACGCTCTGATAAGCTTTATGCCATCATCACCAGCACCAGCTCATTTGATCCCTACTGTTAGGGCACGAGCCTTCATTAGATAGATAAATTCTTTATTGCTCTTAACAAATGGAAACAAAAGGAAAACAACAGTTAAACAAAAACTTAAAGCTAGTATATGGACAAAGGCGGTCTTATCGCTACAAGCGATCTCTTCCAGACAACCTTAGGTTAGAGAATCCATGAAAGAGATAGAGGAAGTGCGCGAACATTAAATAAATAAGTACAAATAATACCTTTCATACACATACATACATACTTAAATAAAATATATATTTATATATCTATATAAAATAAATAATAATAATAATAATAAATACTATAACATGTTACTAGCAGATGACTCAATTAGTAAATGCTTGTGCAGTTTGGATTTAAAGGAGAAAAGTGATTTAGAATGACGGATATCAGGCGGTAGTCGGTTCCAAAGGAACGTAGCTTTGACTGTAAGAGTCCTTAAAATATCCAGATCGAGTAAAAGGAGGCTTTAGGACATTATCTGAATTTGACCTGAGATCCCGGTTGTGATCCACCCCGAGAAATCGGAAACACTCCTTGAGGTAAGGAGTACGAGGATCATACAGTACGTTAAACACAAGGGTAAGAATATGTTCTTCGCAACGCAACCTAATACGAAGCCATTCAAGCTTTTGCCTGTATTCAGACACATGGTCACGCTTACGCAAACCCTAGATGAACCTGATGCAGAGATTTTGGAGGTGTTGTAGCTTGTTGAGTAGGTCCTCATTTAAATCAATAAGGTAGACATCAGCATAGTCTAAGATCGGTAAAAGGAGAGATTGCATAAGTTCAACCTTGGTCTTCACAGTAAGCAAGTTTTTCCACCTCCTAAGCGACCCTGAGGCTGCAAACACCATAATTTAAAGTTTCTTAAATATAATTGTGTATAATAGTTGCCATAAACAAATAAAATTAAATGTGTTACTTAATTTTAATCTCCCTTTGTGCTATTCCATGAAGACAGCTTGAGCCCAGATATTGTTTCTAATCCATAACGGTATGTTACTGATTAGAAACAATAATACATTATTTATTATTTTAGATATAAAATCTAAACCCTACATTCTAATTTAATCAGATAGGTATAATCTGTGATACGTAACTTGGAAGCGAGTGTAGATACTTGGACGCCTATTAAGTAACCACAGTGCCATAGAACAATAAAATTGAATTTCTATTGTGTCTGGCTTAAGAACAACTACATAGTTATGTAGATAAGATATTTAAATAATACCTACTTTTAGATTGTGGGTAGGGTAAGTTTTTTTATTTTTTTTTTATTGTGAGATGGGCTTGCTCTTGTTCTCATTCTAATCCCTAGGGCTAAGAAGAGGCTGACGATGGAACAAGCTTGCCCAGAAAAAGTAAGCACCTATATTTATGCAGATACATAAGATATCAACAAAATATAGAAGAAAAAGATAGGTAAAACATGCAGAGCAAGCCTAGTTACGAAATCTTTAATGAACATTAAAAAATAAACAATTGAATAGTACGAACACTAAATACAGCTTTTATGAAATACGCAGGTATTCTGTACATACTGTAGTAACTACGCATAATTATAGCAGAAGCCAAAAAAAATACTGACTTACCTTTTCTAGACAAGCAGACGACTTTACGGCTGGCACAGTGGCACAATAACAAAACGGTAACGATTACATGTAACCAACGTTACGGCGCATTTGACATACAGATTTTCTTTAAAATTAAATAACAAAATTAACTCTAAAAATAGAAACTTCTTGGTTTGTGTATACTATTATGCCAAACTAATGACACTGACTGATTAACTAATAGTACCTACCCTAGTAGTCATGCCCAGTGTTGCCAGATCCAATTTTTTAAAATCCGTAGGTCTACGCTCAAAAATCCGTAGAAGTCCGTAGATTGCCTCTACAAAAATCCGTATATCTACAGACATTTTTAAAGCTAATCCTGACTATTTAGAGATGAACTGACTTTAAGCCAAGTTCAATGCCGATAAAGAAATTTAAAAAAAATATAGGAAAATCGCCAAGACAAATAAAAAGACAATATTTTAATAGTAGTTTTTAATTTTTATTTAAAATTGTAAAACTTTTAAGTTCACATTGACAGTAGTGGTTGTAATATACAAAGGGAAAGGCAATGGTAAAGAGCCATACAGCCAAATCTTAAGAAATCATTACAGACAAAATAACAAAAAACGAAACGCAAGTCGCAGGTCTTCCTTTTTTTGAAGTTAAGTTTCGTTTTACACAAAATTTTATTTAATTTGAATATTTGTACTATTGTTTAGGTCAGGTGGATGAAATCCAAAAAAATCCGTAGATTTGCGACTAAAATCCGTATGTCCGTAGACAAGACCTAAAGTCCGTAGATCTACGGACAAATCCGTAGATCTGGCAACGCTGGTCATGCCATGCACTACCGCTAATGATGCGATTTGTTTGTTTAGGTGTTTTATCATAGGCATTATAAAATTAATCTTCTGAAATAATCCAAATTAATTATTTCTAATTATTGTAAAAGCTATGTAATTATTGTAAAAGCTATGTATTGACATGTTTTGACTATTTGAGGTAACTTAAATAGTATTTCGAAGGTATCTTTCGTATTGATCACCAAGTTTGTCTTAATCGATATCTCGATTCGTAACTGTTCGCCAAATAAAAAAAATAGGTGCACCACTAAAAATGTCAGTGTGGCCGTATTAGCCACTTTGTATAATCTATGATCGGGGTTTCCCCAAATGTTTATATTTTTTCCGTACCTAATTCAGATTCGATCGAATGAAAATGTAATACGTTATTTTATTACTATTGAGATTGAGCCTAGTTTGTTTTGTACAAAGTCAATACTACTCCAGCCATAATGTACCGAAACGATATCATTGTTTCACTCAAGTTTGTAATAGTGTGAATTATGGAAGTTCCTCTAAAGAAAAAGGGTTACACTCAAAAATATAGGGCTGAATGGGAGAATAACGAAGAGTTCAAACCATAGACTATGTATGTTCAAACAATGGATAAAGCCGAAAGCTTTTTGTACGTATTGTCATGTAGAAATTGCTGCTAAAATTTATGATTTGCGTAAGCACAGAGAATCCAAAAAACACAAAGCGAAATGTGAACTAATCACAAAAAATAATATATCCCTGTATAATAAATAATTATATTATATTATCTTATTATTAAAATATTAAAGTTGGCAAAAAATACTTTGATATTTAGCCACTTCTAGCCACATTTCGGAAGCTATTTTTTTTTTACAAAACTGGTTACTTTGTTTTTTATTTAGCCACAAACTAAATTGATCTAAATGCAACACTGAAAAATGTGACTCGCAGACAGACACGAGCACAAAACAAACGTCAACAGAGTTTTTGGCGGGAAAGTGAAGAGTAATGTCTGCAATTTTGTTTTATTTTCTAAAATTTGTGTTATGTCGAACATTAATGTGAAATAATGGTGGACTATTAACCGTTAAGTGTTCGTGAGTGTGCATGAGTGTTGGCAAATGAAACAAAATAGTGCAACGGCACTTTTCAAATTCTCTCAAGAATTCCGCGTGAGGACTTAGTAAAGCCCCACATCTTTACTAAGATACTCTAACGGTTGGGGGGTATATCTTTCTCACTTCTCATTTCTATTATCATTCATCATCATCTTATATAGTTTATTACATATTATTATAGTACTAATGAATTAAGAAACTAATGACATGGCAGCATGGTCTATGACCTTAGCCGGTTCCTCTTTTCTCAGGGAACAAACTACACTTAGAGAGTCTTGGCGGGAAAGTGAAGAGTAATGTCTGCAATTTTGTTTTATTTTCTAAAATTTGTGTTAATTCGAACATTAATGTGAAATAATGGTGGATTATTAACCGTTAAGTGTTCGTGAGTGTGCATGAGTGTTGGCAAATGAAACAAAATAGTGCAACGGCACTTTTCAAATTCTCTCAAGAATTCCGCGTGAGGACTTAGTAAAGCCGTGGGGCTTTAGTAAAGATGTGGATCTTTACTAAGATACTCGAGGGGTTGGGGGGTATATCATTCTCACTTCTCATTTCTATTATCATTCATCATCATTTATGAAAATATTGTTTATTTATGTATTACTTGTACGAAAAATTACTTTGACACTGGCTAAATGTGCTAATCGCACGAAGCCATCAAATAAAAGAAAAAAAAAAAAAACTACACTTAAAAAAAACAACGTCAACATCGAAATTGAATTGAATTGTCAATCAAAATAGAATTAGAAATTCAAACGTCAAATTGCACAAAATATTGTTATTGCGAAATTTAGTTTTTACCAAAAAATCAACATGAACGTGCGCGAAGAAGATAGGCAGAAGAATAGTTGCCCAAGCCGCGGCCTCGGGCTCGCGGCCGCGGCGATAGGCGTCGGCGTTGGGGCCGCTTTGTACTACTTCTTCAGCAAGCGGCCAGAAAACCCTGACGGCGAAGGTTCCACAACGGGGTGGTCGTGCGAGCAACCTCATGCCTTGTGCGTATTCATTTAAAGTCCAATTAACCGTTGCACTGCTCCGCTTTCGCTTTTTGCACCTGTTTTATAATTTTTTTGTAGGGTAAAACTCTGGCTCGTCCAATCATACAAAGTTTTTAATCACGTAATGATGAAATGCATTCTACCTACATTATTTTTAATAGTAATGAAAGATTGCCTTACATCTTATTTAGTTAACTTTTGTTATTTAGATAATACAAAAAATGGCATTTAATAATCCATGTTATTGTACTCAAAAATATTTAGAAAGGTAACATTTCCAGTTTGTTTTCTAAAGCTTAAGGACACTACACATTGAAATGAATGACTATAGAATCTCTGATCTCCTTGTGAATCTGAAAGGGGATAAAAACCAGTCTTAACTCATTGTCTGCTGTGAATACAGACAACAGAATTTTAATTGTGTAGAGGCTAAACCAAGGGCGGATCCACTCTTGTGGCAAACTAGCAATGAGCCGTGTGCATGTGATTCTGAACGTAGAGTAGCACACAAGACACGCTCACATTCACAACTAAAACCTTACCAAGTTCAGAAGTCAACATTTTGATTACGAGTCGCATTTGACCGATTTTTGGGTGGCCGTACCCACAGCTGTTTTTGTGTGCTGGATCCGCTCTTGGGCTGAACAGTGCTCACGCTTAACAAAGGTTGAATATTATAATGTAAAATAATCACAACTTTAATCATTTATATATAAATATATATATACATATACATACACATATATACATATACATATTTATAACAACTTAATGCTTTTAGGCATAGTGTTTTTTAATATTGTCGGTTTTGTAGCCTTATAATTTTGATATAGATTTAAATGATAATTGTTTTTGATTGTATCATGTTCATTACAGTATTCATGTCAAAGCTGATGACTTCTTTATGCTGATGATAAAAACCATTTGTTAAAAAACTGATGTAGGTATCTGGTTTCTTACTTACTATTAAGGAACTACAGTTTCCTATAAGTTAAAAGTTTAGAACAGTTGAAACATCACACAACAGCCAAAAGGAGTTTTTAGTTAACACTAATCATCATTTTCATTTCACTAGCAATCCAATGCATGACTATGAAGAGACAGATTCGTACACTACCGTATCTGAAAATAGCACAACCGACACAAGCATGAACACATCCAGTGAATCTGACCCCAATATTAACGAGACATCATACTTTGCGACCAGCTCCGATGATGAAACAGGCATATTCTCTTGGTGGAATCATAGAGGCTCTTCCACAAGCTACACAACAGACAGTGATGACAGTTTAATGGAAACTTCAGCTGACACAAGTTTTAATGGTAATGCCAACAATACTAGCATCAACCGTGAAGACACTTTAGACACTGGAGATTTGTCTTTGCCAGTTATTAATGCTACTAATGTCGAATCAGATTCTGATACGTTAGATTGGGATGTGACTAACTCGTCAATGGGTGTTCCGGATGGTGCAACATCACCGAGGTCTCCGCTAATGAGCTTCATTACCAATTTAAGTACTTTCGTAAGCCCTAGATCTCGGCATAATAGAAGAACGTGAGTTATCATAACTTTTCTTGCCAATAATTTTAGAACACTTTCATGATCACAACATTGGGGTAATTATTAACAGAATTATGACTTGTATATTAACTTATTCTATTGGTAATATCTATATACTATATCCAGACATTCAGAGACAACAATTAACTAAATTAATTATGTAAATAATTACTTCAACCTGTTTTAAATTAAGTTATTGTTTGCAATTGTGCTACATCTTTAGATTATTTGCTTAATGCTGTAAGAATGTAACTAACTTTCAGCAGTGAATCATAAATATTAGATGCTTTCCCCGAAATAAATATTGTTACACAGCATAGCAGATAGATTAATAGAGACCCTCCAATAATCTCTATGCAAAAGATCACCACAATTTGACTTGGCAGAAAGACAACCAAACATTTTAATATTTATAATCATTTATAATTCATCAGTTCTGATATTAAGATAAGTAATATAGTAATAAGTATAATTGATAAATCCATGACCCAAACTAGGATGTAGGATACTTTTATCCTGATAGCAGGTTCCTGGATAACAGGTGTAGTCCTCGCGAAAAAATGTTGTAATTAAGACAAAAATTGTCTATGTCAGTCATCGGAGAGTATATGAACATGCTCTTCTTAGATCCCAAGTTGCTGTGCCCATATACATTACATACAGTTAGGATTATTACTATTATTATTATTTTTACATATGTAAGTGGAGACCGCGCATCAGCAAACGTAGTGTAGGACGCCCAGACTAGGTGGAGCGACGATCTTCGCAAGGAGTCTTGCGTGGTGGATGAGAGTAGCCGCGGATTGTGCTCATGGAAAAGCCCATGTACAGCAGTGGACTAGTTGCTGTTGGTGATGATATAAGTAAATAGCCTATCACTGTCCCACTGCTGGGCAAAGGCCTCTATCATTGAAATCAAGTCATCACACCAATTGATGGGTAATGACTTAATCACCATGCTTGCCAAATGCGGGTTGGTGATCGATCACAAAGCCAGGCTATGCAGCGAAAAATCCGAATGAATATACTATATTAGAATTATTATATGGAACACATAAACATGTAAAACTATGTTCCTATTGTTATCCATAAATATGTTTTTGAACTATTACAGAACTGAGGATGAACAAATGATGATACGTAGAGATCAGGCATTGTAAGCGATTTAGATATTTTTGTTTTGTCTGTATACTAACCAGTATTTGTGTTGTTTAAAGAAGAAAATTACTATCTAACTATTGGTTTAAGTCAAAGTAATTTTTTTTTATTCAAATAAACTTATGACAAGTGCTTTTGAATCGTCCATACATTTGTTACCTACTACCCATTCAGGACGTCTGTTTTTTAGCTGTGGAGAAGAATGAGCGCAAAAAACTCCACAGCTCGAATAGAAAAGTAACGACATATTTACAAAAAGAAAAAAAAGTATGTTGTTACCAAATCATATCTTAAGATCATATATATAGGTTTTTTTAATAAAGATCATTAACAATTATGTTATTATAATGATTATTACAATTAATGCATGTAAATTAACCCGTGAACTCCACTGATATCCATATTCGATAAAGCAGAATCGCGTCGCAACACTTTATGGTATCAGATCAGTAATGCTGGCTGACTAAAAGATAGTGCGCTTTTTAATGATTTATTTGAATACTTAAAAAATAAATTATGTTATTTATTAAATTGCCTTCTAATAAAGTAAGTCTGTGTTAGAAGTTGTTCTTCTTTCAATAAGAAGAATGAAATAAGCATTTTCATTTCCAATCTAGAATATAAATTGTATCAGTGGAGATTATAATTAGTTAGTACCTACTAATTTTGAGTATTTGAGTATTCAGACATATTGTAGCAGTTTAAATGGGTTTTCTTATATGTTTTCCAGAAGTGAGAAAGAACAAATAAAAATATTGAGGCAGCAGGCGTAGTAAGATTGTTTTGTTTGGTGTTTGTACTTATTTAAAAAAATATATGATAAAATTTCAAGATTTAACTAACATTTGTTACTTGGAGTGTTTTGATAATTACGTTTTAAGCATGTATGTGATGTTACCTGTAAGTACTAATTTATTGCTAAAAAATAAATAACAATTTATTTTTTAGCATGATAAATTGCAATGACAAATGGCCTACCAAATGCGGGTTGGCGATCATAAACTCGGCATATGCAAAAAAATCAAAACCGACTTTGCCTGACCTGGGAATTGAACCAAAAACCTCGATATGTGGCAAGGCGTTTTTAGCATATTCCTGAGAATTAATTTGTTTTTATTTGTTAAACAATCATTAAAGGAATAGATTTTAAGAATATTATTGTTAGGTATGTTTGTTATCCATAAGTAAACCTATACAACCTTATTTTTAGTTTATACGAAAATCGAAACACGGGTCAAATATTTTAATATAAAGAATAAGTACAAAAAAACTTAAAATAATATCTTGAAAACTCACGAAGTTACAAGCTTTTTGTGCTGTCCCGTTGTGCTTTTTAGTAGGGTATACTTTATTTGAGATTTTGTAAATATTATTTGGTCAAAATGTAACATGCTATAAAAAATATTGAAATCGATTCTATTACTGATTCTGAACAAACAGTTTTCAGGTTTCGTACAAACTAAAAATAACATTGTATAAGCTTTGAATACAGTTTAATACAGTTTAAACATTTTGGTAACTATACCTACATCTGTTAAACGACTATACTGTTAAAATCAAAGGTAACGTAATACAACTTGTTGATTTGCATTCACGCCATATTCATAGCAGCGGTCGTAATGCTTATACTTATTACAAATAAATTATAAAAAAAATATGAAAAAATAATAATAATATTTTCAAAATCTATAAAAACGAATCGCACGTCTGCGTAGCACTAAAAAATAAACGCTCGTTCGCGTACGCCCCGCTCACCCGACCACGCGTAGGTAGCAACAAGCTCGAGCTTCGCGGCGCGCCCGCAGCTTTGTCGGCGCGGCGAGCGCCGGCGGCCGGCGGGCGGCGAGCGCACGCCGCACGCATCAAAGCCAGTGTGCCGCGCAACCCCGAACGAGTGACACATTTCTTTGCCCTAGCGAATTTGGAGCGAAACGTGTTCTTAGGTGTGTTGTTTGTGTGTGTAAAAAAAGTAAAATGACGGAAAATTATTCTAACGTAGAACTTGTGGAGATGGTGCGATTATACGCAATTAGTGGGAACAGTCTACGTCGAGCCGTGGTCATGTTTGTGGAAATGTTTCCAAACAGACCAACTTCATCGCGCGAGGTGGTTTATAAAGACGAAATCACGAGTGTTGTGCAGTTAAAACAAAATATTTTAATGGCTTTTGAGAGTGTAAGGTGAAATCGTAGTGTGCTGCAAAAGTTACCTAGAAACTTAAGGCGCCGTGCTCATTTGTGCATAGAACGTGAAGGTGCCCACTTTGAGCAGTACCTGCGAGTATCTTAAACATGATCAGTAAGTACCTAATAATAGTTTATTGCAACAAAGTATACTTATGCGTAAGAGTTAGCCACTTTACCACAGAATACATAATAGTACCTACAAGTTTACGTAAGTTCATCGACTTTATCGCCCGCTGCGCTCTTATGTACCTACTACGGTCTGCACCCCTATTCTCATCAGTCGACGGTCGCTATTCTAATTTACACTGAGATCATTTTATTAATCAATCGGTTCCTTATTACTTTCTCCGTGTTAAAAGTATTTTTTAGTCATTAAGTGTACCAATTACGATCAGCTGTAAAATTATGGCGGGAATGCAAATCTACAACCTGTATGTATGTACTGGATTGCGGTTAAACATAAATTAACTAACTGTTGTTCTCGGACTGGCTAAAGCGCATTATGTAACGAAAAAGTAACGATACTTTTCAAAGTAATGTCAAAGTAAAAAGTCAGTCATATTTTTTTATTCAAATAAACTTATGAAAACTGCTTTTGAATTGTCCATAAATTTTTCACCTACTAGCCATTCAGGACGTCTATTACTTAGCTATGAAGAAGAATGGGCGCAAGAAACTAGTTAAGGCGACGCATCGCTAAACAATTAACAATTAATCTAATGCGCCCCGTACTATAGGAAAATCTGTTATTTTTCTTTCCAATTAAAACTACAAATAAGTTTAAAAAAATGAACTAGCATATTGAAGTGTGTGTAATCTACTAAGAAAATTTAGATGCTTAAATCGGTCTGGTTTGCCTGTAAAATGCAAATCTATGTTTTAAAAGAGGTTACTTTGATATTTTTTTCTCTGTTATATAAGTTATTGATAGATTTGCATTTTACAGGCAAACCAGACCGATTTAAGATTAGTCTTAACACACACTTCAATATGCTAGTAAATTTTTTGAAACTTTGTAGTTTTAATTAGAAAGAAAAAAAAAAAACAGTTTTTCTTATGTTATGGTACGGGGCGCAAACGCTCCGTATTAGATTAATTGTTGAGCGATGCGTCGCCTTAACAACTTCAGCTTATTGTGAACCTTAAATCTTACATAAATTAAGGTTGAAAAAAAATTGTACTTAATATTTACTGTCATCGATACAAGCGTCATCATTGTGGCTCCGTGGCCCCCGTTTTTCAAGAGCTCTATAATTATTTTCTACATAATTATAAATTTTGTTGTTTTTTTACTAATAATGGTTATTGCATGTTCATTTTAGAAGCTTCTTCGCTTTGCTGCTTTCTTTTTTACTATTTTTTTTATTTATTTTATTTTATTTTCTATTTATTTGGGAAACAAACAATTATACAAAATCATATAAAATTATACACACAAAATAACACATAAATCAGTAAAGTTTCCACAATTACATTGAACAGACAACAATACGTAATCTCTCTTTATCACACACACACACACACACACACACACAAATACACGCGCGCGCACACACACACGCACACGCTTAATTTAATTTATAAACAAACTTGAATACACAAATATATGAATTTAAAAAATAAAATAACATAAATAAATAACTAACTAGATTGAATCATCCGACAATCCCCTGATCAGTTTTTTGTATGATTGTAAATTACAGTTAAACAAATCCAACGTCTGAAAATTCTTATTATAGCTTTGACAAGATCTATACAGGAAACTGTTGCCAGCATATTTAGTTCTTGTCAGGGGCACGGAGAAAAGATTAAGGGAACGTGAGCTTATCCGAGGGCACCTGAAGTATATATTACCTAAAAGAAAACTGCTGTCTATCAAATTATTAACGATCTTAAATAAAAACAATTGATCTCTCTCTACACGACGGCTCTCCAGAGATGGGACTAGAAGAATAGACTCTGTATCACCATATCGCAAAGCTTTAAAACGTAGATGTTTTTCAAATTTATGATTTATCCTTTCTATCATGTCGGTATACACCTTGTACTGTGGATTCCACACCGTCGATGCGTATTCTAGAATGGACCGAACATAGGAGTTGTACAACAACATAAGAGTAGAGGTTAGTTTGAAATCCTTACCAGTCCTAATGACGAAGCCAAGCATTCGGTACGCTTTTGAGGTTATATGTTCAATGTGTGATTTAAATGTAAGCTTACTATCCAAATAAACCCCCAAGTCTCTCACCTCTGTAACCCTTTTAAGTAGTTCATTATTTAAGTGATAATTATGTTCTTTTAATTTGGATTTGCGGGAAAATGAGATAATGCTACATTTGTTAGGATTCAGAAATAGATAATTTTTATTACAATATAAACTAAGCTCGTCCAGATCTTTCTGTAACAAATCGCAATCTAATGATGTTTCAATACTTTTAAATAATTTCATATCATCAGCATATATGAGAACGTCGGAATGTTTAAGGAATGGAACCACATCATTAATAAATAAATTAAACAGAAGAGGGCCGAGATGAGATCCCTGAGGAACCCCAGATGTAACAGGTACAAATGTTGAACAAAAACCCTTGATAGTGACGGCCTGGCTTCGTCCTTTAAGGTGACTCAAACCATCGCAATAGATCACCATGTATACCAACTTCGCCAATTTTGTGTATGAGTATAGAATGCGGAATTTTATCAAATGCCTTGGAGAAGTCAGTATACACGGCGTCAACTTGACCACCGCGCTCCATTTCAGTTGCCACACGATGGACAAATTCACAAAGGTTCGTCTCAGTGGATTTCTTATTAATGAAACCATGCTGCTGATAAATGATTACAGGTCTTACGAGAGGGAAAATGATATCGTAAATAATACGCTCAAAAAGTTTAGGTATAGTACTTATTTTAGTTATTGGCCTATAATTCTGAACATTGTGTCTATCCCCGGATTTGTGTATTGGAACGACATGACACTGCTTTCAAATGTCAGGCATTTTACCAGTTACTAAAGACAAATTAAAAAGCAATGACAAAGGTAGGGCAAGAGACCTATGACACATCTTGAGAAAAATCGGTGGGATCCCGTCAGGTCCACATCCTTTCGTTATGTCAAGTGACTTTGTATATTTTTCTGTCAACGCAACGGATATACTAATAGAACCAATGACCAAAGAACGGTTCAAGTTATCCGTTTGTGATTGGTACGACGCTATATCTACCGGAGGCTCAAATACAGAGTGAAAGTAGTCATTGAGTAGAGAGCAAATTGTACCTCCTTCGCCTGAATTATTGCTACCAAAAAACATAGTATCCGGCAGATCAGATGAAGACTTTTTAGATTTGACAAATTCCCAAAAATGTTTACTGCTAATTTTTATTTTATTTTCAGCTTTTGCTATAAATCTGTCATAACACTCACTTTGCACTCGCTTCTGACGATTCCGTAACAAACTAAAAGTATCATAATCGTTTTGACGGCCGTAATTTTTCCACTTTTTATGGTACTTTAATTTTTCCTTTGTGATTTTGATAAGAGCGTTTGTGAACCACGGTGGAAATCTGGGATTTCCCTTAAATGATTTAACAGGTATATATTCAGATATAACTATTTATCCTATCGTAAAACATAGCCACGGCCACGTCTATGGTTTTGCAGTCCTGTAGAGCCTGCCAATCAACAGATGCTAATTCGCTATTTATGACATCATAGTCGGCCTCCCGGTATAACCGCACGGTGCGTACCGCCTGTTGAAGCCTGCGTGGACACAGTAAGTGAACCTGAACTTCTAGCGCAGCACCAGGCATAGTCATAATACTGGCAGAACGCACCGACAGTTCACGGTTCACCGCTATTAGCACACCCCCCCCTAAACGGTCTCCGCGAGAGACATAGTCACGATCGCACCTATAGACGTTATAACGAGTGTCAAACAGTTCCATGTCGTAAATACCCTGCAAAAGCCAAGTCTCGCTCAAGCAAACAATGTCATAATCGACATGCATCACGTTACGAAAAAATGTATTTGTTTTTGTTCTTAATCCACGAACATTTTGATAATATAATGATATTTTTTTTGAAGGAGCCATTTTTAACCTTTTTTAATTAAAAATGTATAACACATTAGATCCATTCCTAAAAAGAAGTTACTTAACGTAGAAAATGTACTATCAAGCAACAATAATGACGCAATGTCAGCAATAAATACCAATAACGGTGAAAAGGGTAAGAATAGGAAGGAGCCATCATAATAGAGACAATAACGGGCATTCAGATGCATATACTCGGACAAGTTACATACCACAAAGTAAAAAAACAATAGCCCAACAAACAATTTCAATCTAGTAAACAATAGCAAACGCACAAAAAATCTTAAACAAAAAGAGAAACTTATTTGATTTTGTTTAAATCCGAATCATTTGATACATGTATGACCGGTGACGTATCGGAACGGCGCACCTTTATGGAACAGTTTTTTACCCAAACATACTTGTAAAATTTATCTTTACACATTGTCTTAACACGTTGTAGCAAAGCTTTGTTACCACTGGTTAAGTGATCGTTAAAATGAATAAACGAGTCTCCCGAAATACCGATATCACTACTCTTAAGTCTAAGCTTCTTTGTAGTCGCTAAGAAGTCTTCCTTCTTCCAGCGAGCCAAAAAGCGTACAACGATGGGCTTGATTTATCTTTATGCGCACCTTTATGGAACAGTTTTTTACCCAAACATACTTGTAAAATTTATCTTTACACATTGTCTTAACACGTTGTAGCAAAGCTTTGTTACCACTGGTTAAGTGATCGTTAAAATGAATAAACGAGTCTCCCGAAATACCGATATCACTACTCTTAAGTCTAAGCTTCTTTGTAGTCGCTAAGAAGTCTTCCTTCTTCCAGCGAGCCAAAAAGCGTACAACGATGGGCTTGATTTTTTTGCTGTCACTGTTCTTAGGCGCTACCCGAGTAACAAAATCAATGTCTCTTGAGGGGTCGTGTGGAAATTGAGCATGATTAGAGATATCCTTTAAAACCTTCATAAGATTCTCACCCTTTCTTTCTGGAATACCAAAAATCTCGACGTTAGACCGTCTAGCCCATTGCTCTCTGTTATTTTCATTTTTCTCAGTTGTGGAAATGGATTGTTTGATGACACCAATATCTGCCTTTACGCTCGAAAATGATTTAAAATCTCTTTCAAGGTCATCAACCCTTTTGGTGATAATGCCATGCTGGTTGCAGATAAACTCCATGGATTCTTTAATAGAGGCGATTTCATCTCTTAAAGGCTTTAACTCCTTAGCAATCACCTCAGTAATAGATTTCCGCATCTCTGATTTCATAACTGCCAATTCGGAGGCTATGAGACTTCTAACAGTCTCTAAGAAAGAGGTAGATTCTTGCACCAATAATGGCGGAGAAGAGTTCATGCACGAGCCACCCCTGCGAGTATTGACGTTAACATTTTCCGCACCCGCCAACAAAGGTCGCGAACTTCCCTGGTTAACACGAATCGGCGTGTTGTCGCTTTTAGCTGTCCTAGGTTGGTTTAACGAGCAGTCTGGGCAAAGCCAAGACTGTTTGAATTCGGCATCCAGATTTTTCTTCTTATCGGAGGGATATAAGCATGCAATATGATAGGTATGTTTACACTTGCTACATATTAATGAACCGGTAGCGCCATCTGTGGTGGATTTACAACAAGCGTACTTCATTTTTGCCGATAATGGATATCAGCAATGAGTAGCGTAATATGAGAAGCGAAGCACCCCTAACAGATGCAGATGACTCAGAGTAGTATGTACCATGCGCACAGCAAGCGAAAGAAACACGAACCTCTCCAAAGCGTCCGGGGGCTGGCCGCCGAAGTTGCAAGTTTGTGCAGTATCTCAGTGACGTCAGTCATGCGCAGCTACCAATTTCTTATTTCGGCCGCAACGCGCCGACTGTCCGTGGTCTAGCGGATAATGCGTCGAGCCCGGCTGCACTCACTCAGCGAGAACGAGTTCAAATCCCGCAGCAGCAATCCACGCGACTTGTATTTTACAAAAAATGTTTTTTCGAAGCGGCTCCGGGTACAGCAAACGATCACACGGCACGATGGGACAAAGCCCTAAGGCACTCCAAAATTAATAAAATCAAATTTGGAATTAAATTAAAAAAATAAAAATAAAAGTGAGACGTCCGTTCTCTGTAAGTTACTCGGCCGAAAAAGCCGATTTTATTTACTTAACAAAGGGCACTACTATCTATTAACATCATCCCACTGCTGAGTGGTTAATTTATTATTGTGGGTAAGCATGTTAGTATGTAAAGTAATTATGATTGTTGACTTCAAAAATTTTAGAGTTTTAATAGGTCTTTACCTATAAAATTGGAGTTTTTTTCTCACTTATTAATAGGTGTGTTACTTCTAAAAGTAAATACCGGTTGTTAATATTATTATACACCTTTTATAAGAACTATGTTATTTAGGCTTTAGTAATAACAATGATTATTAATTTTGTGTCTTTATTGCCAAATTTTTTTTTTTAATTGACTAACTTTTTTGTTCGCGGAATGGTCTGTTTGTTTCATTGTAGCTTTGAAGGGACTTGATTTTTTTTCTTTTTAATGTCTGCTATATTTAGCTACTGAAACAATCACACTACACTCTAATTTTTATAGTGTTAAAATAAATAGATGCTAAGAAAATAAAAAAAAAAACGTTAGTATGAAAAATAAAATTTTATAAAAAATCTTCATACAAAACTCCCATTCCATAGGTAAGGAACTATTATTATTAAAAATGAATTTTTATAAGTATTTTTTTGAACGTCAATTCAAAGCTATGATTTCGTAAACCGATTAATATTCGTCCGTAAAAAGTCCTTGGTCAGACTGGAAGCGCTGTGCGGGCACGCGCGCGTCTCAGCGTTCGGCGGGCATTTCTGTCTGCAATCGTAGCGTATTAATACGATTACTACGATTTATAATTGTTCCGATTTCGAAAAAAAGCAAAGTGAAAGAAAAGCAAATGCTAAACAATGATACATTAAATAAAGCTGCGAGTAAAATGGCGACCAAGAAATGTTTCTATTTCGGGAAAAACCTACGCGAAAATAAAGCGATTGCGGAACAATGAGACACTGAATAAAGCTACGAGTAAAAAAACGACAAGAAAAATGACCGATCGCGGAAAAATGCGACTCGGGAAAACGCTGCATTGAAAAAATGCGTTCGCGGAACCCATCTAACAAATCATACTCACACAGGAGGCATTCTGACCGCGTCGGTCAACCAGAACGCACGCGTTCGCGCGTTCACTGCTGTTTCGGTGACCAAATTGGAAAGAAGATGGAGACCGAAAAGCTAATTATGTTAGTATGTGAAAAGCGTTTTTTATACGTTGCGCATGGTAACGATTATAAAACATGGTAACGAAAAGTAGCCGAAGCATGGTTGGAAATTGCCAGAGAAATGGGGAATTTTTCTTTTGCTGAATTGGCTTTCCTCTTGTTATTTATGTCATGCAGTTAGTATCTTCAAAAAAAAATTCAAAATTCAAAATCATTTATTCAGTTTAGGCTACAAGTAGCTCTTGTGAATGTCATTATGCCATCGGTTCCTAAATCTACTCTGGGCGGGAGATCTTGTACTGAGAAGAACCGGCAAGAAACTCAGCAAGTGTCCAGCTCTTTTCTCCCTTACAGCGTCAAAAATATTGGAAAATGCCCTATCATAGCAGAACACTTTCCATTACAAATAAACACAAAAAATATATATAAGACACTTGTTTAACTAAGTCATGTTTCATTTTGTCATGCCACTGAAGCGCTAGGGTGTTTAGTCCACCCCAGGTTCAGGAAAGAGAAATAAAAAGAGGGTAAACTGTAACAACAATTTATTCCCAGGGGTGAGTAACGTCGCTCGCATACAATTCAGTACTGTCGCGCGGATTTAGAAGAGGACTTAGCTTCTTCTTCTTAGCTCCTCCACCTACTAGCTGAGTGCCCTATGTACTCAATAACAAGATGGGAGCTCTGGGGATCGGACACATTACACATAGAGGACCTAAAGGATCTGAAGGTGGAGCAGATAGCAAGATTTACCAAAGAGACCAAAAGATTCGACGGGGCGCCGTGAAAGCTGGATGAACCTAAACTCCCTCAAAAGGGAGAACGGGGAAAAGGATGAAGTGGTCCGCAATAATGCGGGTGGATCGTCCGTTCGGGTTGCGACGTCCCCATAAGAAAATAATAATAGCTTCTAGGGGGCTTAAGTCTCGTGTGCGCAGTTCGGCTCCTAGGTCAGCCTAGACCCGGGCCGTAGACTGCGCCAGTAGACACCGGAACCAAAGCTGGCTCGCCGCAGTAGCTGCCTCCGGAGGTGCAGGCGGGTAGGCGCGTGTAGTGAGCTGCCTCCGGAGACACCGTCGGTTAGTGCGAGACCAGGGTCCTGTTACCCGGTAGAGGGAACCCCGTAGATCGGGGTTGTTTTTTTTATTTTATTTTTTATACATAGCTCGGCAAATGACTCCACTCCACCTGATGTTAAGTGGAAATGGAGTCCAGACGCAAGGACAACTGGTGCAGCGAGAAAACAACGCAGCATCAGTCACCCTCACCCTGCCGGCCCACAAGGTGCCTCTTCACGCCTCGTTTGAAGGACCCCATGTCATAGGACGGAGGGAAAACGTGCGCTGGTAGACTATTCCATCTTTTGGAAGTGCGACAGAAAAACGAGTCACCAAATTTCTTTGTGCGCGATGGAATGTTCGAGACAGTACAGCGGTGACTCCGGAGAGCAGCACGCGTACTCCTATGGAGAAAGGGAGAAGGGGGGATGAGGTCAAAAAGCTCTTCAGAGCACTCGCCGTGGTATAAGCGGTAGAAGACGCTGAGACGGTTGTAGAATATTTATAAATTTCACTATTACAAAACTAAGTGCCTGAAGACCGACTAGTTGATGTGGTGGTGATCAAAAGAGCATTGAAGGATTCAATTGGCATCAAAGATTTATAAACTTCATCATTAACCCATTTAGAATAAAGTCTATGAAATTCTCCATCTTGTTCTCTATCCTTATTTACTGGGCGCACCCAGTATTTTTTTTTTATATACTGATAATGACCACAAAATCAATAATTCGTCTTCCGATGAAGAGCTATCGTCAAAAAACATGGTGATAGTAGTGGTACCGAGTCGACCGTTCAACAGCGGGATTCGTGAGCAACACACGCTTGAACGCGGAACGCTTGAACGCGTGACCGCTATCTGTCTGATAGAACCCTTAGATAAGATAGTGGTGGATAGTCAGGCGGACAAACAAGCTCTAACACCAACCAAACTCGAGTGCACAAACATGTACCCCCGCTGGGAATTGAAGCTGGGGCCTCTGGGTCTGGGTCTGAGACCGCTGACAGAGCCAAGAGACAAGCCCGTGCTTGCAGCACAAAATGGGGAGTCTACAAAAGTTAAGCTTCATACAAAAACGCTCTTAGGGGCCATCCATAAGTTACGTCACACGAATTTCAGGACTTTTTAAGACTTCTTGGCGGTAAAGTGAAGAGTCAGGACTGCGGTTTTGTTTTATTTTCTAAAATTTGTGTTATGTCGAATATGAATGTGAAATAATGGTGGATTATTAACCGTTAATTTTTCGTGAGTGAGCATGAGTGTTGGCAAATGAAACAAAACAGTGTAACGTCACTTTTCAAATTCTCTTAAGAAGTCGGCCCGAGGACTTGGTAAAGCCCCACATCTTTACTGAGATACTCGAGGGGTTGGAGGGTCTATCATTTCTCACTTCTCATTCATCATCATCTTCATCATCATACATGAAAGGAAAAATACTAATGAAATTAATAAACTAGACAGACAAGAAGTGTCTGGAACGAACGAATAGGCTTGATGAATTTAATCCGGAGCCGTAAAACAATACAAAAAAAGAACTTTTAACCTCTCCCCTCATCCTTGTCACAGGTTGTCACATTTTTAGAAACCCCTCCCCCTGATGTGATGTTACACATTTTCCAATTTTATGCATTTATTTAATAATAATCAAAAGAAAACACTGCTATTTTAATTTTTTCTTATATTTTCTGACAGATAATAAATGTGCCAGTTGATGTTAAGTATCCTAAGCGTACCATCTTCTTATCTTATCTTAGTGGGGCCTGTTGAGGTTTCCCTCTCTCAGTAACACTTCGACCCATCGGGATCAATTGTGCAACCCCATCCTTTCACTCTTCTTCCTCTGTGAAGAATAAGTTTGTGCCATAAGTTTGGCAACGTCCTTAAGAGCGAAGAGCCTGAAGTACTCCGGTTTCGGATAGGCCGAACCCAGGAGTCCCATTCTTTTCCTAGCCAGAGAGTCGCAGTCACACAGTAGGTGCTGCATTGACTCCGATTCCTCTCCACATGCCCTACACAAGCTATTTGGTGATTCATAGAGCGTACCATCTTAGTGAAATCTTTGTGTCTCCAGCCGCGAACGCACCTGGTCCCTCGAAGAGTGCACCATCTGCTGCGACCTGATCCTGAAAGACCACCAGGTCACCACTTTGCCGTGCACGCACCACTTCCACACGAAATGCATCGCGCCCTGGCTGCAGCAGCAGCAGACCTGCCCCAACTGTCGGAAGGCCGCAGAATGATGTCGCCGCAGGTACGTTCCCATTCAGGAAGTCTTATCTTTTTGATGAAATAAAAAAAAACAAGCGAGCCTTACAGTAGTCGCATATCATCATCATCATCATCATCTCAGCCAAAAGACGTCCACTGCTGGACAAAGGCCTCCCCCAAGGATATGAGGGGTATTTGCCGTAATCGCCACGCTTGGCAGGCGGGTTGGCGATCGCAGTAGGATGAGGGTAACCTCAGAGTGATGCTGCTGCCCATCCTCTGGAATGGTCCCTTAGTCGGCTTTTACGACACCCACGGGAAGAGAAGGGGTGGTGCAATTCTTTATCCCCGGCACCACACAGGGAATAAGTATGTTTAGTCGCATATGATGTGTAACATTTGACATCTCACCTTGGTAATAAGCAATTTTAACATTATATTCTGAAAAAAATTGGTCAGGTATTACATCATTTTATAACTATAAAATAAATGCAGTAAATACTAAATTCTAAGACATATCAAAATGACCTTTGATAGTTAAATTGAAAATTCAAAAAATTCAAAATTAAAAATCATTTAATATTTATAAAATACAGTGAAAAAATTAAACGCCTACCCGACCCAGCCAGGAATCGAACCTGGGTCTTTCGCAATCCGGGCGGCTGCACTGACCGCTATGCTACCGGGAAGGCTGACGTAAGCGCTGAATTTTGTCACTGCTTTTGTAATTTTTGAATGCTAATAGCGGCACAGCGCGCCATCTATCCAACGGCCATTGCAACCGATGGCTATGCAGATTCATCTTTGCAGATGAAATACCACAAATTTGATAAAATCATTTATTCAGTTTAGGCTAAAAATAGCTCTTATGAACGTCATTATGCCATCAAATGCCGTCAAATGACACAATATGTATAATAATATGTCATGTTCATAATATCTATATTATCATCATTATACACGTACTTCCGTCCCATTTCACGAAATCACTCCCTATAGAAAGCTAGCGGAAAGATGTTACACATCAATAATCAAAATCACTTATACAGTTTTGGCTACAAATTAACTGTCATGCTTAGATTAAAACAAAAACAGGAAGATACGCTACTCGCTAGCTGCGCGCGGTCCTGCTAAACCGAGTCCAATGGACCTGCTTTGTTCCAGTCTACGTTAAAACAGCGACTTGTTTGCATGTGCTGCGTTGTCAGTGTCAAAACGATTTTATTAGAAAATTACGCAAAAAAATGCCTTCCTGTGCATTTCTTCAGTGCACAAATCACTCAAGGCGTAAAAATAAGACACATGGAATGACTTTTCATGCGTTTTACACCAAAAGTATATTTTTAAAGAAAATTCCTGAATATGTTGTTCATCCCGGAAATTTTTGAATTTTTGTTTTTGATTGCGAAGCGACCGAGACGTCACTCGCTGACTCCCTCGCGCTGACGTTGAAACTTACCGCTCTGTCTCGCTCGCTCGATTTACACTTTATAGGTGTGCGTGTGTGAGTCTCTGCATATGTAGTTAAGTAGGACTATATTTTGATTGACTACAAGTATGAGCATGCCATATCTTCCTCTTGTTTGTTTTAATCTAAGCTGTCATGTATGAATGTCACTATGTCATCGGTTCGTAAGTCTACGCAGGGCGGGAGACCCTTGTACTGAGAAGAAACGGCAAGCAAGGGCGTTTCTTTTATCCCTTACAGCGCCATAATATTGAAAAATGCCCTGTAATAGAAGGACACTTTCCATTACAGATGAACACACAAATTGTAGAAGACAAACACAGCATGTAGGGCTTCTTGGCGCAAAAGTGAAGAGTCATGTCTGCGGTTTTGTTTTTTTTTCTAAAATTTGTATTATGTCGAATATTAATGTGAAATAATGGTGGATTATTAAGCTATAAGTGTTCGTAAGTGCGCAAATTAAAATTAAACAAAAGGCAAAAGGCAAATTAAACAAAACAGTGCAACTTCTCTTTTCAAATTCTCTCAAGAAGTCTCCACATCTTTACTGAGATACGCGAGGGGTTGGGGGTATATCATTTGTCACATCTCATTTCTATTATCATTCATCATTATCTGTACAAGAAAGAACTATTGTTTATTTATAAATTACTTGAGAGAAAAATTACTTTGACACTGGCTAAATGTGCTAATCGCACGACACGCCATCAACTAAAGGACAAAAAACACAGCATGTAAAAAGAAATGAAATAAGTAAATAAAAGACTTCTTGGCGCGAAAGTGAAGAGTCATGTCTGCGGTTTTGTTTTATTTTCCAAAATTTGTGCTATGTCGAATATTAATGTGAAATAATGGTGGATTATTAACCGTTAAGTGTTCGTGAGTAGTGATGGGAAATTCCCGAGAATATTCTTTCAGTGAGAACTTTGCTGTTAAGTTCTCGAGAATATTCTTTTGGAAGAGAATTTAAGAGTATTTATAAATTGGATGACTAACTCAATAATCTGATTAAATTAATGGAACTGCGATTGCATTTCTGCTTTATTTACAAATATTTCACACGGAAAATTTAAATTATTGTCTTTCCTGAGGTTAAATTCTTCTAAGCGTAAATATTCTCGAGAATATTTCGAAGAAAATTTTCGTAAGTTCTTTTTAAATTTCCTGCAAAATTTAATAATTCATTTTGGCGATAAAATAGACACATCAGTATTTTCAAACAATCACCTTTAATAAAGTTCTCAAGATTTAACAACTCTAAATAATTCAAATTCTTCAAAATCAACATGAAAAAATCTTAATGATAATGACTAATCGTGACAAGAAATTTTAATAACATGTAATCTGAAATACGAAAACTTCTACTCGAAGTGGGTTACTTTACGATACACAGTGTGAACGAAACTACGAAGAATTTAAATGCTGTTCTGTCTCTCTTATGGAGGTACCCAAACCTGGATTAGGTTCATCGGTTTTCTTGGCAAAAGTTTGTAACTTATTAAATATTTTCCAATTATGAGAGATCAGACAATTTTTTTTTCGCTGATAGACGGCAGGGAATTAACTGATGTAAACAAAATGGCGGCGGTGCGTGGCTGGCGGGCCGGGGCGCGGGGAGAGGGCGCATACATGCTACGCTACTAGCGCGACTAAACAAAACAACAACATAAAAAATATTGCGGTGGAAACTTAAAATCAATTTTTACTCGCAAGGTTATCGACAAAAACGATGGTACTGTGTTAATTATTAGCTAAATAAACTGAGATACCTATTTATTTTATACAATACAGCCATCGTAGTTCAAAACCTCTAAAAGAATACATGTTTTTTCTAAAAATACGAAAATCTTCATCCAATTTTAAATTCTCTTAAATTCTCCTTGATCTGAGAATATTCTCAATTAAAAGGAAAATTCTAGAATATTCCCGATTGGAGAATATTCTCACTTGGAGAATTTTCTCGCGACCCATCACTATTCGTGAGTGTGCATAAGTGTTGGCAAATGAAACAAAACAGTGCAACGTTACTTTTCAAATTCTCTCAAGAAGCTCGCGTGAGGACTTAGTAAAGCCCCACATCTTTACTGAGATACTCGAGGGGTTGGGGGTGTATCATTTCTCACTTCTCATTTCTATTATCATTCATCATCATCATACAGGAAAGAAATATTGTTTATTTATGAATTACTTGTAAGAAAAATTACTTTGACACCAGCTAAATGTGCTAATCGCACAATGCCATCAACTAAAAGAAAAGAAAAAAAAGAATCATCACCATGATAATTTGTATGTAGACTTCTTGGCGGGAAAGTGAAGCGTCATGTCTGCGGTTTTGTCTTATTTTCCAAAATTTGTGTTATGTCGAATATTAATGTGAAATAATGGTGGATTATTAACCGTTAAGTGTTCGTGAGTATGCATTAGTGTTGGCAAATGAAACAAAACAGTGCAACGTCACTTTTCAAATTCTCTCAAGAAGCTCGCATGAGGACTTAGTAAAGCCCCACATCTTTACTGAGATACTCGAGGGGTTGGGGGGTATAATTATCATTTCTTACTTCCCATTTCTAATATCATTCATCATCATCATTTATAGAAATATTGTTTATTTATGTATTACTTGTACGAAAAATTACTTTGACACGGGCTAAATGTGCGGTGGAAACTTAAAATCAATTTTTACTCGCAAGGTTATCGACAAAAACGATGGTACTGTGTTAATTATTAGCTAAATAAACTGAGATACCTATTTATTTTATACAATACAGCCATCGTAGTTCAAAACCTCTAAAAGAATACATGTTTTTTCTAAAAATACGAAAATCTTCATCCAATTTTAAATTCTCTTAAATTCTCCTTGATCTGAGAATATTCTCAATTAAAAGGAAAATTCTAGAATATTCCCGATTGGAGAATATTCTCACTTGGAGAATTTTCTCGCGACCCATCACTATTCGTGAGTGTGCATAAGTGTTGGCAAATGAAACAAAACAGTGCAACGTTACTTTTCAAATTCTCTCAAGAAGCTCGCGTGAGGACTTAGTAAAGCCCCACATCTTTACTGAGATACTCGAGGGGTTGGGGGGTATATCATTTCTCATTTCCCATTTCTAATATCATTCATCCTCATTTCAGGAAATATTGTTTATTTATGTATTACTTGTACGAAAAATTACTTTGACACTGGCTAAATGTGCTAATCGCACGAAGCCATAAACTAAAAGAAAAAAAAAAGTAAATAAAAACATCTTAATTACTTACTTACTCCATTGGCGCAGGGACCCAAAGTGAGTCTTGGCCTCTGAAACGAAAAAAAAACATTAGGTTAGCAAATTACATCAGGTACCAATTTCAATGTCATACAGTACCGGTAAAAGTCAAAAATTGTTTAAAAAAAGCAAAGTTATAATTAAATAGTTAATAATAAAAATAAGACAAGTATGCTCCCTGTGACCACGGACCCTGCAAAGGGTTCGAAACGTCAGGATAAACATTAAATAAGTAATGTGTAAAATAAACGCGAGAGATCCGTAAAAGTTGTTTCATTTCAATGTGTAGTGTTCGCGTAAACTTTAGAAAACAATAAGTATGCTTTATGTAGAAAATTATGGTTTTTTTTTGGAGAAAGATTGCTGATTGCATTAAACGGCATTTTCAGCTTCACCGGGCTTTTTTGGGGGCGGCGAGAAACTTAAAGGGTTCCTCCAGCCGTGTGAAACGAATCACCTTCGGAGGTTTTCTAGAGGGAACGGCATCACGCACTTAAGTGCGTGTCCCCGTGCCCTACTAGAAGGGTATTCTCCGAAGGGTTCGGATCGGATCGGAGGAGAAGAATGGGCGCAAGTAACTTACTTTTTGGCACACACAACTTACCTAACGATACATTTTTACTTTTTATTTTCAAGTGCTAATTGCTGCACTGGAGCTAAATTGCGGAAGATCCAGGTTCGATTCCTGGCTGGGTCGGGTAGGCGTTTAATTTTGTCACTGTATTTTACAAATTTTATAAATATTTACATAACGATGTGCAATGGGCGTTCATACATGTAGGTAGTTAATTGTATCGCACTGCCACAGGTAGCTGTCCACTGTAGACGGTCCCACTGGGCGTGGGCTTCCTATATGAAGGTAGTTTATAGCATCCTCATCAGCTCATTTTTATGTCCACTGCTGGGGCACGAGCCTTCCCTATGGATGGATAGGAAGCAAGGGCCATAAACCACGCGTGCCCAGTGCGGATTGGTGGTTGTTAACGACTGCTAATGCAGCCGGGACCAACAGCTTTACGTGCCTTCCGAAGCACGGAGGAGCGAGAGATGATAAACTTTTGGTCACCCATCTGATGACCGACCTTTGCGAAAGTTACTTAGCCTCAACACTCGCAGATCGGGCGCGTTAACCACTCGAGCTCCTCCCAACCCAACCTACATACATCTGACAAATAAATACCCAATTACAATAATGACGACCTCCTTGTAATAAAAAGTCTTTGTCTTTGTCTTGGTCGAGTGGTGTGTACACCGGTTTTCATGGTGTCGCCATCTCTGAGGTCCCGGGTTCGATCCCCGGTCGGGTCAATTTTAGAAATTATTGTTTTTCTAAATTGTCTCGGGTCTGGGTGTTTTTCATGTATAATAAGTATGTATTTAAGTATTTTAAGCATGTTTATCCGTTGTCTAGTAACCATTTAACGAGTTTCATGACGAAGCTTCTCTTGGGCTAGATAATTGGTGTGAGTGTAGGAAAGTTTATTTATTTATTATTTAAATTCTGATTCGGATTCTCTTTTTTGTCCCTAGAATTCCATTGCTCCACATCGCTGGGGTTAGAGCGCGCGGCCGGTCCCAGCTCGCTTCCAGCTGCTGAACATCTGGAAACTGCTTTTCTTCATTTCACCTAGATGCCTAGACTATTTAATTGTGCGCACCATCAGGGGCCCGACCGCCTAACCGATCGCTTTGACTTCGTGTGTGGTTTATGACGTCATCTTGTCGTTTCGTGCCGCCTATGAAAGCAATATCGAAAGCTATAGCCTTTAGCTTTGATATTGCTTTCATAGGCGGTGCGAGGTGGCAAGATGACGTCATAAACTATACGCGTAGTCAAAGCGATCGGTTAGGCGGTCGGGGGGCAGATCACGATTACGTAAACGAGGAGCGCCTTCTTTCACGGCCGGCAGGCTATTAGCGAAAAAAATGTTTTACAAATTGTCGTCTTTAACGTCATCGAAAGGCAAGTATGTCTCGTCAGGAAGGCTCAAGTCAATTTTGTGGAAAAAATCACTTAGTTTTAGGTAGAAAATACTTTGAAATTACTAAAACAAAACACTAATGAAATTGCAATAATAAAGTTCTTTACACAATGAATGCACGTGCAGACGAATTGATACGTGCATTCATTCTGAATGCCTAGTGTAAGCTTTATTTATTATCCGTATGTATTCATTCGATGACGTTTACGAAAACGAAAATTAGTATGGCATTGAAGTAGCAACATAATGAGAAGTGTTGGAAATGAAACAAAGTGAACTTGTAAAATATAGATTTTACTATTTTAAAAACATAATAACAAACTTTTATACGTGTTGGTTGCTAAGTGACAAAGTCAAGAAGGAAGGAAATAGCTCAGAATAATAACTAAAGCTATAGAAACCGGACTAAAATAGCAACACTCATTCATCAGTTCGTACTATTTTAACTAATGAACCTAAGTGATGTATTGGAAAGAGATCGATTGTCCCTTTTCTTTCGTTATTTCGAAGGTGTCACCAGATTTGTGACGTCATATTTGAGGTAATGTAGTGAGTGACTTTATAAAGGACCCGAAAGATTTTTTTTGATCACCGATTATCTGATGACCGTTTGACATAACAATACAAAAAATAAAAACTAAGTGTCAACCATTTGTCGCACTCCAACCTCCTTTTCTAGCCATAAGATAGAACGGAACTATACATAGTTGCACGATTTTAATTTTAGCCATCCTTCTATAGCTTTAGTTATTATTCTGAGGGAAATAGTTAATGTAGTGTTACCACACGTAAAACTTAAAATGACACAAAATATTATAGCCACACTAATAAATAATTATAAAATGCACATTTATGGTCATGTTGTACTGAACAAGAAGAGTTACAATTTTGCCATACAATTTCTCGCTTTCGTTAACGTAATCGAAGGTAGGCACCCTGAACACGCCTTCGCGGATAAGGTAGCGCGCCCGCACTTAATGGCGGATTTCGTTATTATACTTATTAAATCGTTATAAATAAAAACTAACATTACTCTTATTATGTAGGTAATTAAGAGCGTTTACGCCGCACACTAGCGCCGCCATTAAAAAAAAAACATGTCTAGTAATTAGAGATAGAAAATCAAATTATGCTCAACAAACTATCTGAATGAAGTAATTTAGCATTTTTACGTCACCTAATGAACACCTGTCATGTTTTGGTTTAATTAAATATGGCGTTATAGTTAAAAGTGGCCGTAACGTCTTATTTAACTAAACCATAACTTCATTAGGTGACGTAAAAATGCTAAATTACTTCATTCAAATAGTTTGTTGAGCATAATTTGATTTTCTATCTCTAATTACTAGATATGTTTTTTTTTTCATTAGTGGCGCTAGTGTGCGGCGTAAACGCTCTTAAAAGTCTAGAGAAATTGCAATAATAGTTGCAATATAACATAAAGGTTCCTAGTTAGTTAGTAATTTGTTATTATAACAATTGATTTAAATAGTTAAACACGTGACTGTTTTTCTGTGCACTCTAGCTAGTCAATATTTGCATATCGTCGGAGATAAATCAGAAGCGTTCTAGCATTGGTAAATAATAACCGTTTCTGTGACAAACAATATAAAATTTTACAGGAGGAAGAAAAAGTAATCATATTTCGTTATTTACAGTGGTTATGCGTATGCGCAGGGGGTATGAGGAATTCGATTGCTCAGGTTAAGCAACTTTTGCGAAGGCCGGTCATTGGATGGGTGACTTAAAATTTATCATCTCGAGCTTCCTCCGTGCTTCGGAAGGCACCTATCTTGGCGCGCGTGGTGGTTTATTGCCCGTTCTTCTTATCCATCCATAAGGAAGGCTCATGCCCCAGCTGTGGGCACACAAAATGAGCTGATGACGATGTTGATGATAGACTAAAGCATTATAACATGCTCCCGTCTATAATAATGAAGTTATTTTCTATAAAAAGTACGTCAAATCCAACGTCTAATCATGGCATAAAGACATTTATCGTGTTTTGATTTTTTCATTTTATTAGTGATGGTTTTATATGCGGTATTATTGACCAACTGCCATACGCGTTTTTGAAGTATTTCCGACAATTATATCCTTGATAATACAATTTCGGGTACAATGAAGATTAAGTAGTTATATTATTTTGTGTGAATTCTGTGGACGACGTCATTGTGTTACTTATATATTTTTTTGGTAAAAAAAGAAGAATTCAGCAATTTTTTTAATGTACTTAAACAATTTTATTTGGACTTGAAAATATATATTTAAATGTACTATTGTTCTGGACTTGTAAATATTTTAAAATGAGTTAATTTAGAATATTCTTTTATGTTATTTATTGAGAAAAATCTTAAATATTAATTGAATTTACACCTCGAAATATGTTTTATTGTCATTCTAAAGTAAATGAAATGCTCCATATATGTTTTTTTACGTTTTTTGTGATTGTAATGTAGATAAAGAACTAGCACATAAATTAACATTAATAATAATATATTAAGACAAAATTAAAATGTACTTCACTAATGTTGTTTTAACTTAACAATAGGACGCATAAATAAATTTTTAAAAATATGAAAAAAATGCTTTGTAAATAATATTTCTAATTTTGACTATTAGTGTAAAAGCAATTATTTCCTAAAGCTATATCTAGAATTTTAAGGAATTATTCGTGGGAACCAAATGTGAACTTGTTGAAAAAAATATTAATATAATAATTAGTAGAATCATCTAATATCAATATTTTTGTGAATTCTAAAGAAAGAGCCTGCTCCTGTTATTAGAATTACCCTTGAGCGATTTAATTGTAAATAGAAATCACTGTTGGCCGTTCATCGGTACAAAGAGAATATTTTCTGCCGGTACCTTTATTTACCGACAGCTCGGTTCGCCGAAAGAATGTTAAAAGTAATAAACGTTCACCGATCCCACCATTTGCAGATAAGGCAATTCGCTGAAGCTCCACTGGGCGAATTAGCTTTTTTCGTTCCTTCCTCGTGGTTAAACTAAGTAGTCAAACTGATTGATATTGATGAAGATTAAATATTATATAGATATACTAGATTTAATAGTCTTGTCAATACATATTAGCAAAGATTATAATAATATTCTTTTATATTAATAAGCAATCTCCTGCATAGTTATGGTAAGCCTGGTACTTTTTGTTGGAAATATTAAATCTAGTGCAACATCATATAGTTACAGTTTGACCACGAGGAAGGAACAAAAATGCTAATTCGCCCAGTGGAGCTTTCAGCGAATTGCCTTATCTGCAAATGGTGGGATCGGTGAAACATTTATTACTTTTAGCATTCTATCGGCGAACCGAGCTGTCGGTAAATAAAGGTACCGGTTGAAAATATTCTCTTTGTACCGATGAACGGCGAACAGTGATTTCTATTTACAATTATATCGCTCAAGGGTAATTCTATAAACAGGAGCAGGCTCCTAAAGAAATATGCAAGTACCTACTTCACGTTAAAATTAATCTAAGTATATGGATCTTGTCGCCTTTATTACATTGTATTTAAGCCTAAGATTCGGACTCTGGTTCGTGTTTATAGAGAGGCAGATAATGCTAGTCGCCTCTTTACTTTGTAATATTCTACGAACGCAGTGACACCGTTGTTCGACACATATTTAAACACTAACTGCCGTACTCAGAGACGTCAATTAAGTTTTAATGACAATTAAGTCTCTTGCTGTCACTTTCTTATGTATAGTGCTAAATAGAGAAGGAAAGACATTTAATTGTCATTAAAACTTAATTGACGTCTTTGAGTACGGCAGTAAGGGTCTTACAATAAAACAAAGAATAAGGTCCGAATAGTTGTGTTTTGTTCCTGTCATGTAAACGTCATTTCAAATTAGAGTAAAAGAGACAAAACACGGAATAACTATTCAGACTCTGAACCTTATTATTTGTTTATTATTTTGTAAGGCGCTAAGGGTCGCATCAACAATGGAGCACATTCCATCTGATTCCTAGCTAAAAGTAAAATTTCGCTTATATTCTGTTGTTGGACACGAAAGTCAAGCGTTGATTACTGTAGGCTTAGCCAAAGTAACATTAGGAAAACGATAGCGAAGTTCGAAAAGAATAAAATGTATGGGATTGACATAAGCCGCGCTAAATCACGTGGTCGATCTTATGTCAATCCCATACATTTTATTTTATTTCGAACTTCGCTATCGTTTTCTTAATGTTACTTTGGCTACCGCCACTGGTCCCTATAAAACACTGGTGCAAATTCGTTATCAATGTATTTGGGCCAAAAATCTAGCATTATTGATGGATGCGTTTTTTTTCTCAATTTTACTGAGTTCAAATTAACATCTACCATTTGTTTTGGATTAGCAGTAGGTACTGCCTGCATCAACATCAATCTATCCAAAACTGTAAAATCTCTTCAATACTTTTTCAACCATATGGCTAAGACATAAGGAAATTTGACAGACAGACACCAGACCAGTAGGCAATGATAATTATTTAAAACGAGAAGCAGATATGTCTTAAGCGCGCGTTGTGAAGATTCATTTATAGTCCAATTGTCTCATGTCGCAATCAGTGTCAAACATGCTACAGAGTGCAATCATTAAAAATATTGCTATCTCTTTCATTTGCGTGCTATTTCGTATCTTTTGTTTTACTTATCAGTGAAACTTGTCAATGTGTGCAGTTTTGGATTGCTCGGAACAGATTTAAAACGCAAATTACTATGAACGTGACATATCTATAGTTTATAATATCATTTGTGGTAGGCATGTCTATTCTATACCATACGGGTTGACTTTTTTTATCACCGTCCAAATCTTCTGAGATGACTCCCGTGGTACAAACGAACAACTCTTACTATTGGACCAACTCCCTAACTCGAAAATAAAATTCAGGTGTTCCATACATTTTGGTCGAATTAATATTAATAAATGGAATAGAATAGAAATCATTTATTTGCCTTAAAACACGGTATTTAAGTTATCACAATGTTTAAAACGGTACAGCGTGTTTTGCCATTATGATAGCATGCAAATACATAATAATTATTTAAATAAATTCTAAAACAGTATTAAAAAAAATTACAGATTACATTTTATTTAAATTACATTACTTTACATGTCCAGAAACTCTTTCATACTATAGAAATTATATACATTTAGCCATTTATATAATTTTGTCTTAAATAATTTTAAATTTAATGCTTTAATGTCATTCGGTTTTTTTTTATTAAATATTCTTACACACATACACAGACAACTCCTGTTGTATTTTTCTGTTTTAGGTACTTCATCTAATACAAGTCTACCGACATTCCGAATAGTTCGTGGATATAGCTCAATTGCTTTAACAAAATATTGCGGATTTTGTTTTACAAAGACACAAGCTTCATAAATGTATAAACATGGTAGCGGCAACAAACCAAGTTGTTTAAATAATGGCTTACATGATGGTTTTGTATGGAACAACTGAATTTTATTTTTGAGTTAGGGATTTGGACCAATGGTAAGGGTTGTTCGTTTGTACCACGGGAGTCACCTCAGGTTTGGATGGACGGTGATAAACAAGTGACCCTGTATAGTGAACTAATAAGATTCACTGAGGTCAAGTTCTTTAATAGGTCTGCGCCTGCTTCGATTTCATACAAATTGTAGGTAACTTAACTCGATCGAATTTCGACGAAAACTCGCATTACGCACTCTGATTGTAAGGTGCAATCTAACGAAAATGTAAAAAATAAATAAAATAAAATGTTTTTTGTTTGTAACCGCATCACTTGAGGGCTGAACGAATTTGTAATTTCGTACAAAAACATACCTTGACCAGGCTAGGACATAGGATGCTTTTGTCCCGCCAAAAGGTTCCTTAGCGATATTGTAGTAACGAATAAAGTCGCAGGCAACACTTACTCAAAACAAACGCCACTAGATCCGTATATTAAGTGTTATATATTTTTAGTTTCTTAGCGTTTACGCCAGCAATGAAAAAAAACATATCTAGTAATTAGAGATAGAAAATCAAATTATGCTCAACGAACTATTTGGCATATATTACGGCGTAATTGTTAAAAGTGGCCGTTTTCAGCTGTAACGTCTTATTTAACTAAACCATAACGGCAGATGTTCATTAGGTGACGTAAACATGCTAAATTACTTCATTCAAATAGGTTGTTGAGCATAATTTGATTTTCTATCTCTAATTACTAGATATGTTTTTTTTTCATTGGCGGCGCTAGTGTGCGGCGTAAACGCTCTTAAATGTTGTAGGTACTTATATAATCAAAAGTAATATTTAGATCGAAACATGATGTTGATATTATTTTCGTTCTGCTAAAAGTAGTGGTTGTTTTATTGTAATTGTTGATATTGATAGGTATTTTGAAATGTCTCATGGAAATGTGATACTGTTAATTAATTAATTTTACTGTTCGTCGTTCGACTTTATAGATATAGCGTTTTTAATAAATAAAATGGTAATAATAAGTGCGTTTTTTATTTTTATTTTTATATTAGAAGGAGGCAAACGAGCAGGCGGGTCACCTGATGGAAAGCAATCACCGCCGCCCATGGACACCCGCAAAACCAGAGGAATCACAGATGCGTTGCCGGCCTTTAAGGAAGGAATAGGCTCGTTTCTTGAAGATTCCTAAGTCATATTGGTCCGGGAATACCGCCGCTGAGAGCTGGTTCCACAGCACTGTAGTTCGTGGTAAAAATTACGTGAGAAACGCACAGTAGTAGAACGCCATCCATCAAGATGGTGTGGATGGAAAGACAGTCGATTGCGTGTAGTGTGTTTTAATTGTTACGGTTATATCATCACACCATCGGCTCATCTTTGTCCCCACTGCTGTGGCATGAGTCTTCCTTCCCTATCCGAAACCCTTGGAGAATCTAGTAGGGAAAAAGGACACTGGAGTGATGCTCTCTAGCTAGAGACCCACTGACGGTGTATCGATCACACGGCTAAGAAACTTTTTTTAAATTATTTATTTCAAAATTAAAAAATTCAAAATTCAAAATCATTTATTCAGTTTAGGCTACAAATAGCTCTTATGAACGTCATTTATGCCGTCGGTTCGTAAGTCTATCTACTCTGGGCGGGAGATCTTGTACTGAGAAGAACCGGCAAGAAACTCAGCAAGTGTCCAGCTGTTTTCTCCCTTACAGCGTCATAAATATTGGAAAATGCCTTATCATAAAAGGACACTTTCCATCACAAATAAAAACACAAAATATAAAGGACAGTCACAACATGTAAAAAAATAAAAAAAAATTGTTCTTACTGCTCGTTTTTGTAAAATAAATATAGTTTCAATATCAGCTGCTGTTCCCCACAGTAAGAGGCCATACGACATAACACTATGGAAATAACTAAAGTAAACTGTTCTAGCAGTTTTAACGTCTGTTAACTGCCTTATTTTTCTAATGGCATGCAGCAGAACTGAGTTTGCCGGCCAATTTCGATATATGATTTTATTGTAACTATTTTGTATTTCTCACTCCTCGCTGCAACTGGATAGGTTTCGAGTTCTGGTCCTGAAGACGGACTGACATAGTGGCGCTTTCATACAAACACTTCGATGTACCGGTAGTCAATTTGGCACCGCTGGAGAGACTGTAGCACGGCCCATGTTTCAATCGAATCGAAGGCTTTTTCATAGTCCACAAACGCTAAGCAAAGAGGCTGGTTATACTCCTCGGTCTTCTGTATAACCTGCCGCAGCGTATGTATGTGGTCTATGGTGCTGAAGCCTTTTCGGAAACCGGCTTGTTCGATAGGCTGGAAGTCATCAAACCTACGTGCGAGACGATTCGTTATGACTCTCGAAAACAGCTTGTAGACGTGGCTCAGAAGTGAGATGGGCCTGTAGTTCTTCAGCAGGGTTTTGTCGCCCTTTTTGAAGAACAGTACCACCATACCTTTGTGCCACGTCTCTGGCGTTCTGCCCCCTAGTACGACGGAATTAAATAGCTTCTGAAGAGCTACGAGTACCGGTCTTTTGCCTGCTTTCAGAAGCTCGGCCGTATTCCGTCAGCACCTGGTGCCCTGCCGTTTTTGAGCTGTTTGAGAGCCATACTAATCTCGTACAGGCTGATGTCCGGGATGTCTTCGGTATAGTGCCGAGTTAACTTAGCTCTAGGGTCTTTAGCTAAGCTTTGTACAGGTGGCCGCGTGGATGTGTAAAGCTGCCCATAGAACTTCTCGACCTCTCCCATAACATCGGACCTGGTCGTGACAGTTCTGCCGTCATCGGTTTTCAGCGTCGTCAGTTGGCACTGCCCAATACCCAGATCTCTTGCGAACACTTTTGAGCCTTTGTTCCGCTCAATGGCCTCTTTAATACGGTCAGTATTAAATCGGCGCGTGTCGCGAGTCATAGACTTCGAGATCTGCCTATTTAGCCGCCGAAACTGAGACGCATCACCCGAGGAAAGCAGAACCATTGCGCGCCGCTCTTCCATTAGTTTTAGGGTATGGTCTGAGAACTTTTTGGTTCCTTTTGTACGGTGGGTTTTAAAAAACTTGGACCCAACTGTTTGGACAGTTTCCACAAACCTGTTGCTGTATTCGTCCACATTTTCGCAATCGTTTAGGCACTCGAAGCGATTTTGCAATTCGAGTTGAAAGCTTTCGGGGTTTTGGATTTGGATGGGTGCAGGACGGAGCGTGGACCTTATCAATCGACGTCTTTCCAGCTTAACGTTGATATTCAATGTGCCTCTTACCAACCGGTGATCGCTGCCAGTTTTAAACGCATTGATTAAAGTGACATCATTGAATATTTGCTTCCTCGTCGACATAATAAAGTCAATCTCGTTTTTTGTTGCACCATCGGGACTCATCCAGGTCCACTTGCGGTGTTCAGCCTTCCTGAAAAAGGAATTCATCATAAAGAGTCCTTCCCTTTCCAGAAAGTCCGCCAGCAGTTGGCCCCGTGAGTTCCGATTACCAACCCCAAATCGTCCCACTCTCATCTCATCGCCGCTTCGTTTGCCCAGTTTTGCGTTGAAATCTCCCATGACAACGGTGTAATGAGTTTTGGACGCTTGTATGGCTCTAGAGATGTCCTCATACGTAGCCTCCACCTCATCGTCAGGGTGTGTCGTAGTAGGAGCATAAACCTGTATGACCTTCAACGAATACCGTATGGTTATTCTGAGTATAAGGTACGCTACCCTAGGCGACACACTCCCGATCTCGACAACGTTGTTCACGAGGGACTTGTGGACGATGAACCCGACACCTCCTTGGGACAGTTGTTCGCCCTCCCGGAAATAGAGTAAGTTACCAGACTTGAGGATTATCGAGTCCTCCCCCTCTCTTCGGACTTCAGATAATCCATCCAGGGAGATGTGATATCTCCGAAACTGTTCACTGCTGCACTGGAAGATGTTTTCAAGCTTCTGGACTGGAAAGGACTCGGCATCAACGTCAACGGCGTATACATCACTCACCTTCGATTTGCTGACGATATAGTGGTCATGGCTGAGACCCTGGAAGACCTTGGCACGATGCTCGGTGACCTCAACAGAGTCTCTCAACAAGTGGGTCTTAAAATGAACATGGAGAAGACGAAAGTTATGTCGAACTCACGTGTTGTACCCACTCCTCTGAAAGTTGGGGACTCTGCCATTGAAGTTGTGAACGATTATGTTTACCTGGGACAAACGGTCCAGCTAGGTAGGTCCAACTTCAGCAAAGAGGTCAATCGTCGAATCCAATTAGGCTGGGCAGCGTTCGGTAAGCTACGAAATATCTTTACGTCCAATATACCGCATTGTGTCTCAAGACGGGGATCGAACCCGAACCTGAGATGGCGACACCCCATGAAAACCGGTGTACAAACCACTCGACCAAGGAGGTCGTCATAAAAAAATGCAAAATGAAAGTAGGTAGTACCTCGCATGTTATGGTTTAGTTAAATAAGACGTTACGGCCACTTTTAACTATAACGCCTTGTTTAACTAAACTATAACATGTCAGATGTTCATTAGGTGACGTAAAAATGCTAAATTACTTCATTCAAATAGTTTATTGAGCAAAATTTGATTTTCTATCTCTAATTACTAGATGTTTTTTTTCATTGGCGGCGCTAGTGAGCTGCGTAAACGCTATTAAAGTTGAAAAATATTTGTACTTAATATTTACTGTCATCGCTACAAAGTAGCGTATTTTCAAGCGGTCATAGGGAATCCAGTACATAACATTGATCGAAGATTGTATTATTGTATATTATTTTATAATTTATGCGTGAAAAATAAAAATAAACTCCACCTTAGTCCTCTTTCAAGCGTTTGCGCCCTTTTGCGGTATAAAAAGTAAGTGACACGCTCTATTTCGACAAGAATAGAATTGAATACAATATGGCCGTCGATTAATGAAGCATAGTAATTAAAAAAAAGTAACAGATCTCAAAACCGCTCTTACAGCTTATTATGCCTACGCTCACTCAAGGCTTACCTACGGAATAGTTCTTTGGGGTAATTGCACTGACGTACAGGATATATTTATATTGCAAAAGCAGTGCATTCGAATACTAGCAAATATTGACCAGATGGAGTCTTGTAGGTAGACCATACTTTGCAAAGCACTCTATAATGACACTAACGTGTATATACATTTTTGAATCTTGCAAATTTGTAAAAAAGAATTTTAATATGTATTCCCCAGTAAAAGATTCAAATCTTAAGAGAAACAACCGGGGGGCTAATACACTTAAGCAACCGTTTTCTAAGTTAAAAATATATAATAATATTCCAAATTATATAAAAAATTCAGACACTATACCTTTTTTTATAAATCTGTTGAGACAATTCCTAATTAAAAAATGCTACTATGATATTGATGAATTCTTTAATGATAAAATAAAATAATAATAACAATAATGATGATAATACACACATAGTTGTATTACAAAAAATACATATTTGAATTATAACTAACTTATTTATTTATGAACAACATGTTTTACTCTAAACTAACAATTATATGAAGATCCTTGAATTTTAAATTAATGTTTATTATTTCAATTTTTGCATTCAAAATTTTAATGTACCTAGTTACAAGATAATTTCCACTACAGAAAGTCAGCCAGTATCAGGAAAGCTCAGGTGGGGGAGGAAAATTAATGAAAAATATTGAAATTTAACTGTAGTACATAAGTTTACTCCCTCTGTTATTGTTATGCCCTTACGGGGCGCTACATTGTTTATTTTGACACCTTGTACCTATTTATTTAATTACTATGTACACCAATGTGGCATGCAATAAATAATTTTGAATTTGAATTAGTAATAAATAAAACAAAAAAATCAGGCTAAAACATTTATTTCAAGACAAAGAACACTTCATTACAGTTCAACAACAAAATCGTAAAACCAAAATTTAAAATTAAAAGTAACAATTCACCTCCTTCAGAACAAAAAACATATATTTGGACTATATTCTTATATTAAGTACCTACATAAAAATTTGCTAAAATAAACTCGCCATGTTATGCTCCACTCGGACGTGGTGCGTCCACGCCTCCAAGTCTTGAAAATCCTGTAACAGAAATAGTAAGTAAATAAAACATCATTTACAAAATTACTGTTGCACTGACAGGATTCCGGGTGAAGTGCGGCTTCCACCTTCGGCCTTATCTTCACTGAACATCAAAAGATGAAGTCCAAGTGCTTATAAGTGCTGGAGACTACTACTACTTACTAGAAGTCTTTAGATCTAAAGAGCTTCAAAAAACTAACTTCAATTGACCGAGTAAACGTTACCCCTGGCACTCACCTCGTCACAGTACTGGCAGGGGAATATCTTTGGCCACGTGATCGCGGAATATATACGACTTGCCTTCCCCCCTCGCCTTAATGTAGTAAAGGGAGTTTGGAGTAAGCAGACTTAGTACTAGAAGTCTTTAGACTTAAAAGACTCTAAAATCCCAACTAATTGGCTGTGTAAACGTTTCCCCTGGCACTCACCTCGTCGCAGTACTGGCAGGGGAATATCTTTGGCCACGTGATCGCGGAATATATACGACTTGCCTTCCCCCTTCCCCTTAATGTAAGTAAAGGAAGTTTGGAGTAAGCAGACCTGGTATTAGAAGTCTTTAGACTTAAAGGACTCTAAAATCCCAACTATTTGGCAGTGAAAAACGTTTCCCCTGGCACTCACCTGAGTGCCAGGGGAAACGTTATTTCCCTGATATTTCCCTGAAAGATATTGAAAAAGATATTTCCCTGCCAGTACTGCGACGAGGTCGTCGCAGTACTGGCAGGGAAATATCTTGAGGATGTGCGTGGCCACGTGGTCGCGAAACTGGCGCTCCTCGTAGAAGGGCACGCCGCACGTGTCGCATATATACGACTTGCCTTCCTACCCTCTACCCTCAATGTAGTAAAGGGACTTTGGAGAAAGGGGACTAGGTACTAGAAGTCTTTAGATCTAAAGAGCTACAAAAAACTAACTTTCATTGACCGAGTAAACGTTTCCCCTGGCACTAACCTCGTCGCAATACTGGCAGGGGAATATCTTTGGCCACGTGGTCGCGAAACTGGCGCTCTTAGAAGAGCACGCCGCACGTGTCGCATATATACGACTTGCCTTCCTACCCTCTACCCTCAATGTAGTAAAGGGACTTTGGAGAAAGGGGACTAGGTACTAGAAGTCTTTAGATCTAAAGAGCTACAAAAAACTAACTTTCATTGACCGAGTAAACGTTTCCCCTGGCACTAACCTCGTCGCAATACTGGCAGGGGAATATCTTTGGCCACGTGGTCGCGAAACTGGCGCTCTTAGAAGGGCACGCCGCACGTGTCGTATATATACGACTTATTCCCCTCCCCTTCAATGAAGTTTGGAATAAGGAGACTAGGTACTAGAAGTCAAACTTAAAGGGCTCCAATGATCCAACTTTAATTGACAGTGTAAACGTTTCCTCTGGCACTCACCTCGTCGCAGTACTGGCAGGAAAATATCTTGTGGTCGTGCCTACCTCCCCCCGCCTCTCAATGGAGTTTGGATTAAGGAGGCTAGGTATTAGGAGTCTTTGGACTTAAAGGGCTCTAAAATCCCAACTCTACTATGAATACAGACAATAAAATTTTAATTGTTTAGGGCCAACGCCATAAACAATTAAAATTTTACTGTGCCTGATCACGATCAGTATCAGCGCTCGCCTCATCTGAGAGATTATGAGTGTGTAAACGTTTCCTCTGGCACTCACCTCTTCGCAGTACTGGCAGGGGAATATCTTGAGGCCGTGCGTGGCCACGTGGTCGCGGAACTTGCGCTCATCGAAGAAGGGCATGCCGCACGTGTCGCATATATACGACTCGTCGCCCTGTCCCCAAACGATAGCGTTAACAAAGTTAGCATACTATTTTTTCGTCAGATAATGGCTTCTTCTTCGAGGAGCTCGATAGCGCAGTGGTTAATGCGCCCGGTCTGCGAGTGATGAGGTTAAGCAACTTTCGCAAAGGACGGTCATCGGATAAGTGACCAAAAATTTTTCATCTCGTGCTCCTCCGTGCTTCGGAAGGCACGTAAAGCCGTTGGTACCGGCTGCATTAGCAGTCGTTAACAACCACCGCACCGCACTGGGCCCGCGTGCTGGTTTATGGCCTGTTATCCCTATCCATCCATAGGGAAGGCTCGTGCCCCAGCAGTGGGGACATAAAAATGAGATGATGATGATGACGAATGGCTTCGTGCGGTTAGCACATTTTGCCAGGGTCAAAATATTTTTTTCGCACAAGTTATACAATATTTAAAAAAAAACCTGTCCGCCGATCGCAAAGGGGTACATATGTATGTATACAAATAACAATAACAAAAAAAAAATTACTCAAAATCTAGCTAATATTATAAATGTTTACACACTTTTCATCAATGGCGGCGGCGCCAAAGGTACAGAGACGCCAGTACATCAACCAATCCAAAACTGTCAAATTTCTTTATTAAATATTTAACCATATGCCATATACTATATAAGTTCAAAGGTTTATTGAGAAAATTTGACAGTTTTTGGTAGGTTGATGTGCAGGTTCCCCGTGTGGTGCCGGGGTTAAAGAATTGCGCCATCCCATCTCTTCCCGTGGGTGTCGTAAAAGCCGACTAAGGGACTATTCCAGAGGATGGGCAGCAGCATCTATCTGAGGTTACCTTCAAGCTACTGCGATCGCCAACCCGCCTGCCAAGCGTGGCGATTACGGCAAATACCCCCATATCCTTGGGGGAGGCCTTTGTCCAGCAGTGGAAGTCTTTTGGCTGAGACGATGATGATGATGATGATGATGATGTGCAGGCGTGCGTATCTACCTAAAGGCCTACCTACCGAAGTGCCGACAATAGTATTGCCATTTAACAAAATTTTTGTCAGGGTAAATTTTTTTCACTATTTAAAAAAAAATGATTACCTACGTAAATAGATAGATGTTATTTGAAAAAATGCTGTCTGGTGATCTGATGGCACCGAAGAGGGGTTAATTTACCTAAAGTTGCCGCAAAAACAAAACGAAAACTTGTTAAAACCACCAATTTAAAAAATCCCGGATCCCGCGAATAGCTTTACTTCATCGTATATTCTTAGTACACATATTACTCGTATTGTTATATTTTATAGCAATTCCAAAGTCTGCAAATTAAAAAATATTATTATTATCTCTTTATTTATTTTTTTGCATGTTAATTTACATTTAAAAATATTTTTGTGTTCAATAGTCCATTTATTGTGTAAGGCTTTAATACATCAGGCTAAGACTAACAGAACACGGGTGAAACCGCGGGGCATAGCTAGTGTAATGTTTGATTGATATTGTAATAAGTAATATTAATAATATAATAATTGAATATTCTAAAATAATTTGATAATATTTTATAATAATGCTTCACTGCATTGGGCGAGGTCTGTAATAATAATAGTTGTAAGCTCAAACTGGAATGCTCTTTATCACCATGTAAGTACCTACCTACACCTATTCGTTAAGCAGATGTTTAGGTACTTACCTGTTAACTTAACTTTGCCTTTAATGCGAGACATTCATTTGTTTATTTAATTTAGTGTTATGTTATTACTTATTACTTTAGGCTTATTAGGTAAGACTGAATAATAAAATAATGCTTTTAACAACAACATAACATAGGTACTTAGAATAATAATAACGCATAGGTAATACTTTGTCTTCCCAGTGTGGTGCCGGGGATAAAGAATTGTACCACCCCATCTCTTCCCGTAGGTGTCGTAAAAGCCGACTAAGGGACTATTCCAGAGGATGGGCAGCAGCATCTCTCTGAGGTTACCCTCAACCTACTGCGATCGCCAATCCGCCTGCCAAGCGTGGCGATTACGGCAAATATCCTTGGGGGAGGCCTTTGTCCAGCAGTGGACGTTTTTTGGCTGAGATGATGATGATGAGATGAATACTTTGTCATCGACCGGCCGTTGCCCTTTAGATACCTACATTTGATCTTTGATTTGTAATGAATGAATGAAACTTCTTTTAATGTGAAATTTATGTCATCATCATCATCATCATCTCAGCCAAAAGACGTCCACTGCTGGACAAAGGCCTCCCCCAAGGATCTCCACAACGACCGGTTTTGTGCTGCTTGTTGTTGCTGTTTGTCCACCTTGTTGGAGGCCTGCCCACACTGCGCTTTCCGGTACGCGGTCGCCACTCCAGGACTATCCCGCCCCAGCGGCCATCAGTCCTGCGAGCAATGTGACCTGCCCACTGCCACAAATTATGCAATTGACTTATTTTGCATTACCTACACAGCCTCGGTGGCCGAGTGGCAGAGCGCTCGGCCCTATACCCGAAGGCCCCGGGTTCAATTCCCAGGTCGGGCAAAATGTAATTCGGATTTTTCGATGCATAGCCCGGGTTTGTGATCACCAGCCCGCACTTGGCAAGCGTGGTGATAAAGCCATAACCCATCAAATGTAGCGATGACTTGATATCAATGACGGAGGCCTTTGCCCAGCAGTGGGACAATTGTAGGCTGTTTACTTACTACTTACTTACCTACATAGAAGTTCGGTCGTTAGTCGTACTTTAGGTACCTATCTACATTTCATCATTCATTTGGAAGGAAAGATAGTAGGTAGTAACTTCTTTTGATGTGTGAATTGTGTGATTGACTTATTTTGCAATACCTACATGGCAGTTCGGTCGTTGGTCGTACTTTAGATGTTACCTACATTTGATATTTAATTTGTAAAGGAAAGATAGTTGTAACTTCTATTCATGTGTGATAGACTTATTTTGTAATACGTAGATAAGAATTGGAATTGCGCTCATAACACACATATCATAACATTGGTAAGTAGATGTTATCGATAGTCGTTAGAGTTTCAATTCAGTTGTAAAGGGAAAATAAATGGGGTCTCACTCATTCCAGCCAGACTGTATGTAACGTAGGCGTACGCATTTATCTCTCTCAGCTGGCGCGATGACGCGAGACGGGTCGACGGCCGCCCCAGTCTCTCAGTCAGTAAATAATCGTTATTTTTTATTAGTTTTCTATTAATTTTTTATTTCGCTTTAAAATAAATTTGATACCTAACGAATAACTTAATTAAAATGTACTAGATGCGTTATGTACCTATTTATTAAATTAAAATTGAAAAAAAAACACTTTTTTTTTTGGCCACTTTTATTTTTAAAAAGCTTGACTTGACCAACCCTTGTCGTTTTTGACATTTTTTTCAGTCACCTTATATAAATAAATAAATAAATCATTGTAATGTCGTCGCCGCTTACCTCGTTGCCATCATCGTCATTCTTCTCTTCATCCTCAATCTTCATGTCGCACTCGTCGATAGGCAGCAGCCGTTCAGTCTTGGGCTTTTTGAGTTCACGCGGCTCAAAGTACGGACACGCTGCAGGAAACATTGCAAGGAATGCTCAACAAAGGTGCTCATTGCTCAACTAACGCAATAGATGTTCAGTTAAGAGCGTTTACGCCGCACACTAGCGCCGCTAATGAAAAAAAACATATCTAGTAATTAGAGATAGAAAATCAAATTATGCTCAACAAACTATTTGAATGAAGTAATTTAGCATTTTTACGTCACCTAATGAACACCGCACATGTTATGGTTTAGTTAAATAAGACGTTACGACCACTTTTAACTATAACGCCATATTTAACTAAACCATAACATGTCAGGTGTTCATTAGGTGACGTAAAAATGCTAAATTACTTCATTCAGATAGTTTGTTGAGCATAATTTGATTTTCTATCTCTAATTACTATATGTTTTTTTTTCATTGGTGGCGCTAGTGTGCGGCGTAAACGCTCTTAACATGAAAGGGGTAAATCCGCATTAAAAAAATATTACAAGTTAAGGCAACACGTGGAAAAAATACATCAACTTTCGTCGAAAGTTGTAGGAGTATGACAAGACTAAGGAATCTGAAATTTTGATATAGATAACTTCAAAACCCTTGCTCAATAACACGATTGAGCAAATTTGACTCGATCTTAATTATTTACGAAAACACCTCTAAAAATCATTAATGCTATAAATTACTTAATATATATGTTTTGAAATCACTCAAATATATGGATAACATCAATATTCGTAATTTAGTTGCTGCATATTTTGGTAACTAAAACCAGTAATTTTATAAAAATATTATTTTAGATTCTGTTAATTTGCGGTCTCAATTGTCGCAAGCGCTACGTATAACAGAATCTAAAAAAAAAATTTTTATAAAATTACTGGGTTTAGTTATATACAATGTTATTTTTAGTTTATACGAAAACTGAAAACTGTTCAGAATCAGTAATAGAATCGAATTTAATATTTTTTATACCATGTTACATTTTGACCAAATAATATTTACAAAATCTCAATTATAGTATAACCTACTAAAAACACAAAACGGGACAGCACAAAAACCTTGTAACTTCGTGAGTTTTCAAGATATTATTTTAATTTTTTTTGTACTGATTCTTTAAATGAAAATATTTAACCCGTGTTTCGGTTTTCGTATAAACTAAAAATAAGGTTGTATTATGCAGCAACTAAATTACGAATATTGATGTTATCATATTTGAGTGATTTCAAAACATATAGATTAAGTAATTTCATTGTAATTTTAGCATTAATGATTAATGATTTTTAGAGGTGTTTTCGTAAAGAATTACGATCGAGTCAAAATTGCACAATCGTATTTTTGAGCAAGAGTTTTAAAGACAAAGGCATGAAGTTATCTATATCAAAATTTTCAGATTCGTTGGTCTTGTCATACTCCCTACAACTTTCGATGAAAGTTGATGTATTGGTTCCACGTGTCGCCTTAAACTTTACTAGGAAAACTAGTCACAGGAATCTCGAGTGGGAATCAAACTCACGACCCTTGGATTACTGGTGCGATGCTCTAACAGCGGTTAGCTCAGCGGAGCTACCGAGGCTCCAAAAGACTAGTTGTCTTTTTCCAGTAAAGTTTTTATTACTGGTAAGCAAAGTGCCCTCATTTCATTCTCACCTGATTTCAAGTTATGTTATGGCCAACGGTGGAAGCTTAAATGAACGATTGGTCTCGCTGCGCTCGACTAGATACCGCGCTACCTAGGAACAATAACTCCGTGAATGCGGCAACTCAATATTGTAGTGTGTGTGTCTTTATTTCTTGTAGTATTATTTTTACACAGTTTAACTACGCAAACTGGCATTTTACTTCGGTTTATGACCAAAATTTTACAAAACATTCGGTACATGCACCTCACAAACAGTTTGCAACGCGACTGACATCAGGCGACTGACTCGGGTACGCCGACTTCGGCGTAGTATTTTTTGCCGCATTTAACAAGTACGCCGGCGGTATCTAGTTGAGCGCAGCGAGACCAATCATTCATCTAAGGATGGAAGCTTACTTTACCTGGAAGCCTCAACTAGGTACTGAGACAGACGCTACAAACGTTGATATTATGCCGACATATTTAGATTTTAGGTGGTAGCTAGCCAGGCGGACAAACAAGCCCTACCACCAACCAAACCGAGTACACAAAGATGTACCCCCCGCTGGGAATCGAACCCGTGACCTCTGCGTCTGTGACCGGGGTGGTCTAACCACTAGACCACAGAGGCGGTTTCTCGTGGCTTAGCTGTATAGTGACGTCACCACAGTTGAGCCACAAGAAACCTCTTACAACTTTTAAACGTTAGACCGACTAATTCTATTACTGTGCGATTAGTTTCGACTGAATGTATGTACCGTAAAATGGGGTTACTCTTGATCTAAGTGTAACATTGATCGCAGCTATAAACCCTTAAGTAGCTGCAAATATGGGTATCCCTAGCGTTCTAGGCGTCTCTAGTACGATTTCCTCCAGACTCATACCGTACAACTACATGTGAAAAACAACTGTAGCGAACAGGAGCTGTGATCAATGTTGAACTTGATTCGAAAGTAAACCCGTTCTACCGTACTATAGTATAGACAAAAAATGTGTTCCACTGCGGCTCAGCTGTGTGCGTCACCACAGCTGAGCCACAAGAAACTCCTTATAACTATTAAACGCAAATTACAAAAACACAAATGCTGAAAAAATTCCACGAGCAAGATTTGAACCTGCACCCTTCTGACATACCGGGTCAGGTGCTCTCCCAATTGAGCTATCGTGGTTCCGCCGAAATTATTCAACACTATTTACTTTTTACTTTGAAAGCCAAAGGCGCCCATTCAATGTCAACAACTACCGTCATTAACATCCGATCATAATATTTTTACAAATACTAAAGATCAGTTAAGAAGTAGGCAAGCTATTTATAAAATGTTTTTGTTTTGTTTATATAATTTTTAACCCAAATTTTTATCAACATTTGCGTTTTTGTAATTTTTTCGCAACAAGTTTGCGTTAAAATTTATATAAACAAAACAAAAACATTTTATTAAACGCAACAGACTAATTCTGTTACTTGGCGACTAAATTCGACTAAATCATGGTTTAGTCAAAAAGTCAGTTTTTCACTGTGACTCAGCTGTGAAACTTGGAGCCTACATATATATTATATACAACCTTATTTTTAGTTTCTACGAAAACCGAAACACGGGTCAAATATTTTTATTTAAAGAATCAGTACAAAAAAAATTAAAATAATATCTTGAAAACTCACGAAGTTACAAGCTTTTTGTGCTGTCCCGTTGTGTGTTTTTAGTAGGGTATACCATAATTGATATTTTATAAATATTATTTTGTCAAATGTAACATGGTATAAAAAATATTGAAATCGATTCTATTACTGGTTCTGAACAAACAGTTTTCAGGTTTTGTATAAACTAAAAATAACATTGTATATTAATAGCGTAAGCCGATTTTTGTCCCAGTGATTATGGGACGATAGCTGCACATGAAAAATCGGTTATGGTCTCATTTTGAAGAGCTCCAGCCGTAGATGTGCAGAAAAATAAAGAAACCTGTTATAAGTTTCGAAATTCCTAAAAATTCTGTTGAATAAACGCGAAGTTTTGCGGGCGACCCACTAGTAACTGTTTAGTACTCACGGCCATGACCCACGTGCGTCTTGTAGAAGGTGACTAGCACGCGGTCCATAGTTTCTGTCACTATCATGTGCGCAGGGCAAGCTTTGCCCGTCTTGTAGATCTGACGCTCTGGGGCGGGCCGTTTGCCTTTACCCTGATAGATAGACGGATGATGCTTTTATATATCTTTCACTTTAATCAATAATAAATAAATAAATAAAAATATTTTTGTTCAACGCATTAAGCAACGATAGCAATAGTCAAATAAATATTTTAGAAAAAAAAATAAAAAAAAAACATCTAAATAAATAGGATATTTTATTTTTGATTCTTCTTTTATTTTTTGAGTCTTCCTTATTTTATAATAAATTCATCTTGTTTATTAGTTCTTTTATTAATTTTGTTACAATATCGGAAATGTAACAAATTAAAAATTAAAAATGTGTAACCAAGGTGTTTCATTTACTAAACATTACACTAAAAAAACAACTAGCGCTACATTAATTCCTATCAAAGTGTAATTGGATGAATTTCAATTGCATGCATTTTGATTCATTGTCATTAACATCTACATTATAATCCAATTCCACCATTCTTGCGGACCAAAAAAACTGTGAAGGTTGCAAATATTAAATAAAAAAAATGTTACTTTAAGATCATGAATTTAACATTGTTTCATCATCATCATCGGCCTATATTAGTCCACTGCTGGACATAGGCCTCCCCTAATGAGCGCCATAGCGCCCTGTCCTCGGCTTGACGCATCCAGCATCTGCCTGCAGTCTTTCGCAGGTCATCATCCCACCTGGCCGGAGGGCGCCCTACACTACGTTTACCGAGTCGTGGTCTCCACTCAAGAACACGTTTACCCCAGCTGTTGTCGGTTCTTCGCCAGATACATACATACATTGTTTAGTACAAGCCATTTTAATAGCTTTTCCTTAATTTAGTTATACATATTTTTTTTATAAAATGAATTTGTACGATAATATTAGCTGATTTTATGAATATTGTTATTTTTCATTTGAAGGACATTGTCAATTATGTTAGTGTTGTTATTGTAGTGTAATATAAGTATTGTATTTCAATTTATCTTATTACAACTAAGGAATTGTAATTGTTTCATTAATTGTCGGTATTAATTATTAGTGTAATACATTGGCCTATACTGTCAAATTAATTAAATAAATAAAAATAATAAATAAGTCAACGCAACTGCTACGATTTGGAGCCCAACAGAGGGCATTTAAAACGTGGTCAACTTACCTGGTAGACGTAAACGCCGGACTGGCTGCACATGTAGTGGGATCGGACGCCTTCTATAGTCTGCTTGCTAGCTGTGGTCTTCCTAAACCTGTATTTGGTCTCCTCTTGTATGGCGCTCTTGAATAGCATGAAGTCTGAGACAAAATAAAAACTTTTGTTATATATAATTTTTCGGCCCTATTTGTTAGATTAGTGTGTAATTTTTTATTATGTTAATTTGTAATGACTGTTGGTGCCATAATAAAAAGAAAAAGAAATACTTTATTGAGGAGACCTTGACCTTAGACCTTGGGGCTTATTTTTTTTATAAAAGGAGGCAAACGAGCAGTCGGGTCACTTGATGGAGTAATCACCGCCGCCCATGGACACCTGCAAAACCAGAGGAAACGCAGTCGCGTTGAAGGAATATTATTGTCTAATTTTAACCATTATTACGATACTTTTCAAAGTTATATTTGCGCGTGTCGTTTTACATAAACGAATTCAAATAAATGACAAATTGACGATGTCGTTCATTAAACATCATTAAAAAACGCGTCGCGATCGCAATCACTGACACTTGTGAATTAGTTTCAAGTTCTTGTCTCAAGAACTTGAGAATCTTGAGTAGCATTCAAATGTCAAATTGAAAAGTATAACGATCGGCTAGAGTTAGACAATAAGCCCCTGATTGATGTATTGCGTTTTTATCTATTTTATTTTTATTGTTTAATTTAATGTCTTTTATGTAATTTGTGTATTCAAAAAACACTTTTCTCTTTATTTCTCTCTTTTTCGAGGAGAGAAAGATTTCCCTATTATTACAAATTTTCGGCTCTCCCTCGTTTCGACGAACAACTTTCAAAACATCAATTGGATACTAACAACGTTTAGTATATAAAATATATTTTTTGCGTTAAATAAAGAAAAGAGTTATTCGTTGGATAAAACTTATCTGAGGCTTGAAAAATCGGGCCTAAGTAATATAAGTAGATGGACATATATTATTTGACGGAATGTTCTATATCTGATATAATGTTAATGTACACATGAAAATGGATAGAAAAACGTGAGGGTATATATCGGGTCGCCTAATTTTTTGTACTTCTGATTGGCAATGGCACACAAATGGTTAGCCTAATTTTTTTTCGCATAATTTCACTCTTCATTATTACTACTCTTTAGTATTAGGTCTAATTTCACTTCGCCTAACTTTTTATCGCCATATTGTTCAAAATTCAAAATCATTTATTCAGTTTAGGCTACAAATAGCTCTTATGAACGTCATTTTAAGCCATCGGTTCGTAAGTCTATCTACTCTGGGCGGAAGATCTTGTACTGAGAAGAACCGGCAAGAAACTCAGCAAGTGTCCAGCTCTTTTCTCCCTTACAGCGTCATAAATATTGGAAAAAGCCCTATCATAAAGGACACTTTCCATCACAAATAAAAACACAAAATGTAAAGGACAATCACAACATGTAAAAAAAAACACAAAAAATAAAAAATAACTAAATAAAATATTTAAGTCAGCAAAAACATAATTTACCAGTTTAATTTTTTACAATATCATACAGTACTAGTAAAAGTAAAAAAAAAACTATAGTTAATAATAATAAAAATAAAACTAATTGTAATGTTCAATGCAACGCTATTTTGTTATCTGCAGGACACTATTTATAAGTAGTATTATGTAGGTATATGTTTTTTATTATAGCCAGGCTGTTTTATCTTCTAAATATTCTTTGACTGTATAATAACCTTTTTTTAATAAAGAAGACTTTACATGTTTTTTAAACTTATCTAAAGGTAAATCTAGTACAGTATTTGGTATTTTATTGTAATAGTGTATACCTTGCCCCAAGAAAGAACCAAGCACCTTCTGTAACCTGAACAGTGGCATTGCAAGTTTTGACTTATTTCTAGTATTAAAATTGTGTACATCACTGTGTTTAGCAAATGAATTGATATTACAACGTACAAGAACTATACAATTATAAATAAATTGAGACGCCACTGTCAAGACATCAATTTCTTTAAAAAGATTTCTTAAAGAAGTTCGTGAACCTAGTCTATAGATTGTTCTTACTGCTCGTTTCTGTAAAATGAATATAGTTTCAATATCAGCCGCTGTTCCCCACAGTAAGAGGCCATACGACATGACACTATGAAAATAACTAAAGTAAACAGTTCTAGCAGTTTCAACGTCTGTTAACTGCCTTATTTTTCTAATGGCATAAGCAGCAGAACTGAGTTTGCCGGCCAATTTCGAAATGTGAGGATTCCATTGAAGTTTCGAGTCAAGGGTTATACCTAAGAAAACTGTTGAGTCTACCAAATCTAATCGATCACCGTTTATTCTTATATCAGTTGGTTCATTTTTGACATTTGGTAATTTAAAATTAATACATTTTGTTTTTTTAGCATTAAGCTGCAAATTATTAATAGTAAACCAACTGAGTACATCAGAGAGTGCTTTGTTTACATCGTCGTAATTATTCTTACACCTACTTACATTAAAAATGAGTGAAGTATCATCTGCAAATAATACGATTTCACAGAAGTTCTCTACAAAGAATGGCAAGTCATTAATATAAATCAAAAACAGAAAAGGACCAAGAATGGACCCTTGTGGAACTCCCATTTTTACATGAGAACCAGATGATTTAGTTCCATTAATATCGACAGTTTGTGTTCGAGAGCTAAGATACGACTGAATTAAATTTAGTGCGAAATCTTTGAGACCGTAGTAATTTAGCTTCATCACCAGAGTTTTGTGCTCAACGCAATCGAAAGCCTTGGACAAGTCGCAAAACACTCCAAGGGCGTTTTGAGACTTCTCCCAGGCATCAAATATATGTTTTAATAGAGCAACACCTGCATCAGTAGTAGAACGACCCTTTGTAAATTCATATTGTTTATTATGTAAAAGGTTGTTTATGTTAAAATACGACATCAACTGTTCCAATATAACTTTTTCATAAATTTTGCTTAGAGTTGGTAGTATTGAAATGGGTCGATAGTTACTGGGGTCTTCTTTGTTTCCCGATTTGAACAAAGGTATGACCTTACTAAACTTCATAAGATCGGGAAAGATACCTTTATTCACACAGTTATTAAAAATTTCAGCAAGATATGGTGCAATAGAATGTATAATATTCTTAATTACTTTTATAGAGATGTTATTTACCAAATGCGACATTTGGCGGAACAATTCGTAATCCCTAAAGTTTGCAATTACAAAATATTCAATTTATTAAATTTCTAACCTATCACGTGGCGTGGAGTAGGGCAGCTAATATTTTTGAAACTGAACAATAATAATTAATATAAGATATGCTAAAATTATGGCTGAGATGATGATGATGATGCTACAATTCGAGCTTTTATATATTAAGCGAAATCTTCGTAATGCCAAAATAACGTTATGCCAATATATTTTAGGGTATTTCACATTAAGATCCTAAAATTAGGGCTTTCAATTCTTAGACCAAATTATTATGGGGGCAAAACAATTGTTAGCGAACAATATTTGTTCGTTTTAAGTTTAGGCCAGCACGGTTTGGCCATGTAATATTAGGACTAAAATTTTTAGGCGAACCAATGGCATTATCAAAACATTATTTGGTCAAACAATGCCTCACAGTACTGATAGAGTGGACTCACCATCCATATTGAAGAACTCCAACTCCTCAACTTGTTCATACACCCTGTGTGCGTGCAGCAGATGCGCGCTGAAATGGGAGCCGTAACTCACTCGCTCATCGCACAACGGACAGATGAAGGCTTTCCTCTTCTCCACCTGCAGATGAAGGTGTCATCATCATCACCAAATCCAGCTCATTTCATGTCCCACTGCTGGGGCATGAGCCTTCCCTATCAATGGAAACACCGCAGGGAGAAAGGGCCATAAACTACCACGCGGGTCCAGTGCGGCGCGTGGTTGTCTACGACTGCTCATGCAGTAGGGACAGACGGATTTAGGCCCTTCGCACACGAGTCGTAAGCGTAGTCGTATCGAAAGCGTATTGTTCTACAAACGAATCGTCGAGTGGACGTATCGTTTTGTAAGATCTCAGTTGAAATCATGGCGTCAACGGTACAAGTTGGGTGATTTTTTTCTTCAGACGAAGAGGATTTTCAATTTGCCGCCAAGTCGTAAAACAAATGACAAATGAATGAAATAAATACACAATAATATTGGCAAAAAGTTCCATTTTCAAAATTTTTACTTATTTTTTTAATATATCGTTTACAAGGGACCAGTTCCAAAAACTTTCAATACTGTGAGAGCTAATGCTATAACAGTAATTTTTTTTACGCTTGCTTTTTTACGCAAGTACGCTACGATTATCGTAATGACAATAAACATCTCCTACGATTCGCTGCAGCACCGCTTCGTGTGCGGACTTGTTTGAACATGTACGCGCTAGTATTGCTCTCGTCCTGCGCACGTATTACGATACGCTTACGATACGACGCCGTGTGCGAAGGCTCTTACGTGTCTTCCGAAGCACGGAGGAGCTCGAGATGACGAATTGGTGGTCTTTGCGAAAGTTGCTTGCCTGCCACTGAGCAGGATCTGCGGCTACTTCCCAGCTCTTGCCAGCCACCTTGTGAAGATCATCGGTCCACCAAGTCCAAGGGTGTACTACGTTCATACGTTTGCTGATACATGGTTTCCACCCAAGGGTGCCTAGTGTGAGTATTGTTTACTATCCGTATTCATTCGATTACGTTTACGCAAACGAAAATTAGTATGGCATTGAAGCAGCGCCTCCTGGCGACATACGAGAAGAGTTAAAATTTTGCCATACATATTCTCGTTTTCGTTAACGTGGTCGAATGTATGTAATAACGTGGTGGCCTTAGGAACTCATATACTACACCGGTTTTCGTTGTTGCGACAAATATGGCCGTTGTGCGTTCTTTGGCAGCATATTACCCCAGCGGAAACTGTTTTTCACGAATATCTCAGAATAGAATAGAATAATATTTATTTGTGAAATGCAGGTTAGGTACAATGTCATAGGTGTACTTATTATTTAGTTTCACTACACTTCCATCCACCTTCGTCAAGCTCGAAGAGTATGTGCCGTTCATTGAATTGTTCAGTCATTAGTAGGTAATGACTCGTCATTGTCGGACACAGAAAAAATGTACTGTTTAGTGGGTTCATTATTAGGAGAACCGAAGGCCTTAATTCAACACTTGTCAGTTACCGGCGATAATTATTCGATCGCAATTGATTTGCTTAAGTCACGGTATAACAACAAGAGATTGTTGGCGGATAGATTGTTGCACAATTTATTGAGTGCTTCACATGTAAGTACGAAAAACTTAAGCAGGCTTGAGGCGTTTTTAAACACTTTGATGGAAAATACCAAGGCATTAGAAAAAATGAATTTTCCTGTAGATTCATGGTATACAAATATATAAAATTATTTAAATAAACAATTAATACAACTCAACAACTACAACGACGCACAAATTTAAGATTTTGGACACAATTAAACGAGATGAGGCACTAATTATTCTATATCAATAATTCAAGAAATTCGACAACTTTCCGCTGGGGTAACGCACACATAGGGCCGGCGCACTGCCACTTCAGCTTGCTTGCTTGATGCGCGGTGGAAGGGACGGACAGGGACATGGACCAGCCCAGAACTGTTGTTCTGGACTAATGTCTGTCTTACCACTCCTTTTAGCTCTGGTGATATTAAATATTTCATTCTGAATATGCCTGTAAATCCAGAATCCTCCTATAAATATCTGCCCAATGTCACTGACGGAGCATATAAAGAGAGAATACCTAGAATACCTACCTATACCTAGAACTTAACCTTTTCACCGCCCAACTATCCTGCACGCGATGTCCCGCTGTACGCCAACGTATAAATGTATTTTAATAAAGTAGGTACAAAGAACTTCTATAGAAGTGCTGGCGTGGGCGGCACGAAAATCTCGAACTTCTATAGAAGTTGTTGGCGGTAAAAAGGTTAAAGACACATTTGTGTGGAAACTTTTGTGTAACATGAAACAATTAAAAAAATTAGATGCTGGGATAGAAATGGGGGAGTAAATGGTACTGTTTAGGGAATTAGGAACTTACCTACTTCATTCGGTCAGAGTAGTCAATTATTCAGGCAAAAGTCGGTTAGTCGTTTATTGCCCATCAAAACCAACCTCAAATCCATGCGCCTTCCACAAGTGTTTGTTCAGGATCTGCTTCTGGCTGAAATCTCTGTTGCACATGTGGCATTTCTTGCGATCCCGGGGCGTGAACTTGGGCGTCTGGTCTGTGCAAATCTTCACTGGAGGGAAGGATAGGGTTATATAGGATTGGGAAAGGAAATTGTACCGTGATAATAGGAATCTGTGGGATGTAATGTTGCCAGATGTCCGGGATTTCCGGGATTGTCCCGGAATTTCACGTATTGTCCCGTGTCCAGTAATTCGATCTATTGTCCCGGATTCCGAAATAATTTAATAATTAAAAAAAATAACAACAAAATATGACACGGCAGGCGGTCATATAATAATAAAAGTATACATTTGAAAAATAAAATGTATTTTCCTAATAAATACAAATATAAAATTAAATATTTCGTAATTTATATTTATATATTTTTTTTTACATATTCATAGTGGTATGCCGAAATTATCACCTAAGCACTCGGTGCTTGATTTGGTTGGTATTCGTGGGTCCAAGCCATTCTAGCGGTAAAGGTTTATTTATTTATTTTTTATTTTTTTGTGTTTTTTTTACATGTTGTGATTGTCCTTTACATTTTGTGTTTTTATTTGTGATGGAAAGCGTCCTTTTATGATAGGGCATTTTCCAATATTTATGACGCTGTAAGGGAGAAAAGAGCTGGACACTTGCTGAGTTTCTTGCCGGTTCTTCTCAGTACAAGATTAGAGTAGATAGAGTTACGAACCGATGGCATAATGACGTTCATAAGAGCTATTTGTAGCCTAAACTGAATAAATAATTTTGAATTTTTTAATTTTGAACCGATGGCATAGTGACATTCACAAGTGCTATTTTGTAGCCTTAACTGAATAAAATAATTTTGAGTTTTTGAATTGTTTGGACGGTGAATGATGTCCTTTTGGAATCTGTATTCCTGTAGCAAGTTTTTACACTGAATTGAATGCTTGGCGAACAGGGTGGTACGACACAGCGAAACATTTATACTGTGACGTGTGCGTTAGGCTAATAGAAGACTTTAACCTTTTCACCGCCCAACTATCCTGCACGCGATGTCCCGCTGTACGCCAACGTATAAATGTATTTTAATAAAGTAGGTACAAAGAAGAACTTCTATAGAAGTGCTGGCGTGGACGGCACGAAAATCTCGAACTTCTATAGAAGTTGTTGGCGGTAAAAAGGTTAAAACAACCGCAACGCTTCGACGCTGGACACTTCTGCGTGGCAGCAGAACTAGATATGACTGCGCTATCAAAACCCTGCACCTATAATGAACCTGATATTCATACTCACGGCCATGTTTCATCCTCAGATGTGTGAAGCAAGCCTTCTTGCTGTTATACACGTTGTCACAGAAGTGGCAAGGGTACTTTTTGCCCTCGATCTCTGATTTGTGACATCTGTTACAAAGAAATTCAAGAATTATCTGAGGATATGGTTTCAGAGCAAATACACTTTTTTTCACAGGGGTAGAATGAAGGTAAGATACTATACACTGTAAATTTTTCGCGTTTCATTGCAAAACAATTTAATCGGGGTTTAACGCAAATAGAAGTTTTTAAGAAGAATTTAACGCATATGATACCTCTGATTAGTTTGCATATCTAACTGCCGTACTCAGAAACGTCAATTAAGTTTTAATGACAATTAAGGCTCTTGCTGTCACTTATGCTAAATAGAGAAGGAAATACATTTAATTGTCATTAAAACTTAATTGACGACTCTAGAGTACCTACGGCAGTTAATCCCCGTTTAAAATTCTTTGTAATAATTTACAAATCATGATAATCTACTATATTTTAGTTCTTCGTGTTAAACCTTTCAACACTAAACTGAGGGTGCTTTTGGGGCTGTCTCGTGTAAATTGCAGCGAGCATATGCAAGTGATCTCATCTGCGGTGTATGGCTTAGGGTATAAAGAGGCACAAGAGCAAGTAAGTTTAATCTTGAACCACCTCATTGCTGTTATAATTAAACTAAAGCACAGAAGCTCTGCCTTCCCTGTACCATTATCTTACAATTGGAATACCTTTGGAAGTGCGCAAGCAATTGTACAATGTTTAGCGAGCATGTGTCATTAAGTCAGTATACCTTACCTTTGGAAACGCGCAAAAAAATGTACCATGAGCAGAGTGCAAGTGTCTCACGACCCACCCTAGTACCGAGCAGAATACCAAGGCAAATAAGCTCTTACCTACCCCACTATATCATAATCATGAACTTCGGTAGTGCTCCCTCTTATAATACTATTCAATTACTCTACAAGAAGACCTTTGGTAGTGCATAATGAGTTATATCATGTTTGGCGTGCATGTAGCCATATACCAACATAGGTACGTAACGTCAGAAATTGTTCTATGAGCAGTGAGCAGAGAAAATATACTGATACTTTCTCTGCTCATTCATCTCAATATGTTTGTTAAGACAATTAAATGTAGGATGTAGAGAAGAGGACATTTTTATAATTAAGTATACGTTTATTTTTTGGTATTTTTTTATTTTTATTTAGCCGTTATTATATGTAATATTTTATTTGGATGTTGTGCGCAGTTGTAATAGAGGTAACGTTTATGTAATTGTATTGTTGTATTTTTTGTATTGTATGATTTGTATCTTGTAACTGTGCCAAAGATAAATAAATAAATCTCATCTTTGGAAGTGCGCGGTTCCAACTCATAGGCGCTAAGTATAAGGGCGGCTTGACTACTGCAGCGAGCAGTATATGCATGTGGTCTTGTCTCTAGTCTATGGCCTTCGAAGTGTTCTTAGGGTAAGAGGCAGGACACCAGGTGGATAGAGTAATGAATTGGAGCACCACAGTCGCAGACATACCTCGCGTCGCGGGAAACTGTACCTACCTAATATAGTACCATGAGCCATGACTGTGTGCAAATGTCATTGAGTCAGTATACCTTTGGAAATGCCCAAAGAATTATACCATGTTTATCGTGCATGTAGCCATATATCAACGAGCTTTATACCATTACCTTTCGTAGTGCGTAACGTCAGGAATTGTATTATGAGCAGTGAGTAGAGTAAGTAGGTATTATCGAGTCAGTATATATACCTTTGGAAGTGCGCGGCAGGGTCTGGCATGGCGAGGCCGCAGCGCGTGCACTCCCTTAGCCGACGGCCGGTGCGCGGTTCCAACTCATGGGCGCTGAGTATATGGGCGGCCACCAGCTCAGCGCTCGGCAACTGCAGCGAGCAGTATATGCAAGTGGTCTCATCTAAAGCTTGGATTGCGTGCTCGTCATCCACATCCTCTGTTAGGAGAAAATACCTTGTTGGTTTGGCAGTTCTTAGACCTTTTGTGACGAATAAAAAGGTTATGAGCTCGATGGCACAGTGGCTTACACGCTTGGTCTGCGATTGCTGAAGTTATGCAACTTTTGCAATGGTCAGACCTCGGATGGGTGTTAACGAGATCTTCCATGCTTCGGAAGGCACGTAAAGCCGTTGGTCCTGGCTGCATTATCGTTAGCAACCACCGCACCGCACTGTTTATGGCCCGTTCTTCCTATCCGTCCATAGGGAAGGCTCGTGCTCGTCGTGCCCCAGCTGTGGACACAAGAGCTGGTGGTGAATGATGATGATGATGATGATAAAGAAAAAGGTTTTTTCTCATTTGGTCTAGTGTTTAAGACTAACGGTTTCATTCCCAAAGAAGCAAACACCGTGTTATGTGTTACTGATGCCGTAACAACAATATTTGTAGCAATCGTGTGTTACAGTTAAACGTAAGATAGGCAGTACCAGAATGGTTGAGGATTCCACAAGAGGTAGCTTCCTTCACCTTCAACATCAGGTGAGATGAACTGTCACATAAAGTTCAAGGGAAATTTGACAGTTTGTAACCTACTACAAACTGTAGTAGGCTCCTGTTTATTATAATAATATTAGGTGCTATAGGCATTATTCTGAATCAGACACATGTCAGCCTACTGACACAGATTAAAGAAGAGTTAACAGATACTTCACTCAGTAGAAAATTACCAATAAATAGGGTTGCCAACTATTTTTCAGGAAATTAAAGTAAATCTATCACTAACTAGTATAAACAAAAGGATTTGAAGAAAAAATTAAATATTTTCTAAATTTATTTATTTAAATGTTTAGAAACATATTTCTTTTTATTTAAATGTTTAAAAACATATTTCTTTGTACTCTTGGCACTATCCAATAATTTTTTATTGTTTTATAGCGCGTTCAAAAATTAGCTTTGCGTTTCGTTTCACTTTACCTGAGTCTGAGTATCATTCAGTAGTTCAGAAAATAAGTCAACAGGAATATTCCGTTCAAACGCACAAATTAGTCGGAAATAAAGTATTTTCCATACTTTATTTTTATTAAAAAGAATAAAGTATGAGGATGGAAAATAACGAGGGATACGTTATTTTAAAGTATGCTTGGCGACCCTATAGGTAAGTAGTAGTCGATGTGCAGGTGCAGGCGTATGTACAATAGGTTATCTAGCACTTACCATAATCTTCCTTGTCAACATTTCCTGAATTCATGTTACCCTTGGACTTGCTTTTGGAGTTATCTGAAGTTGTGGATTCTGCTTCTTCTAGTATTGCTTCATCTAGGTATTCTTCATCTATTAGACAAATAAATATATACCTAAGTAGAGTAATTAGTTTATACTGTTATGTTATAGAATTTTATCTATGGTTTTTTGCTGGCTGTTATTCAATTTTAAATATTTATAAAGTTTGTTAGAAATGTACCTACCTATTTAAAATGCTTACATGGGATTGTCAAAAGGAAAAATGTATCAGGATTGTAAAAGAAGTATTGATTTGTTGTTGTGTTATTTTGGATGAAGATTTATAGCTATAAAGTTTTGATATAATTTATGTGTTAAAAGACAAAGACTTTTTATTTCGCTTGAAATATGAATAAATGAAATTGTTTTCCAGTATAGAACGATACACATCAAGAGGGGACAGTTGGAGATGTTGATGTGCATCGATATTGTTGGAGATGGTAGTGCTTTAGTAATCGGCGGCAGTCGTAAAGGGTGCAGGAGGGCGGGGGAGGGGGGGGGGGGGGGTGTGCCCCCTTAAAGGGGGAAAATGCGGAAAAAGTTGTTTTTTTTTTACGCTCCCTTCTTCCATTTGGTAAAAAAAAAAATAACCTTAACCTATCCAACAGCACAGAATATCCAACAAATTACGACGTTAAGAAGTTGTTTTTTTTTCTTTTTTTCTTTACGCTCCCTTCTTCCATTTGGCCCTCGCTACGCTGCGATTCGTTCGGGGAAAAAAAAATAACCTTAACCTATCCAACAGCACAGAGTACCCAACAGATTACGTAACTTCAAACACGTGTAAAAAAAAAACCACGCATCTCCGCGGGGCGGGGGGGTGTCGATTGAAAGGGGTAACCTACCCCTATAAAAACCAACCCTTATCAATTCCTAATTCGTGCCGCCGATTACTAAAGCCAATCCAAGATGTTGAAGTTTGGTGCTGGAGAGAATATTGGTGTTGGAGATATTTTAGTAATGAAGTTATTGGAGATAAAGTTATTGGTGATGAAGTTATTGGTGATGAAGTTGTTGGTGTTTTTGAAGTTAGTGATGAAGTAGTTAGCGGTGATATTGGTGATGAAGTTGTTGGTGTTTTTGAAGTTAGTGATGAAGTAGTTAGCGGTGATATTGGTGATGAAGTTGTTGGTGTTTTTGAAGTTAGTGATGAAGTAGTTAGCGGTGATATTGGTGATGAAGTTGTTGGTGTTTTTGAAGTTAGTGATGAAGTAGTTAGCGGTGATATTGGTGATGAAGTTAGTGTGTAGTATTGGGAAAGTTAGTTAAGTTGGGATTTGTAGTTAATTGATGGATATTTATGTGAGTTGTTTCTTTAATTGTGATAAAGATAAAATTCAGAGGGGATGTATAGAATTTTATCTATATGGTTTGTTGTGTTATGTATAAGGTGAATGTTTGATGGGCGTCCATAAGTAATAATAAATATATTTTATTGGCAATAAATATTAATAATAAATCTAGAATATTGCTTTCTGTTGCATAAGATATTTAAAAAAAAAAGAGGTAGGTACATGAAGTTAAAGTACTGTTTTCTGGTATTTTACTGTAAAAAAATGGTTATATAATGTTTTACTAAATTATAAGAAGCTAAAAATGTGACTCCGGGGTATGTTGGGCCAAGTGTCAGAATGTCCAGTGTGTCAAAATGACAAGCTAATAATGTCCAATTGTTAAAATGACCAGTTGTTATAATATCTATGTGTCAAAACAACAAATTGCTAAAACGTCTAATTGTCATAATAGTTTAGTTTAGTTATACTGGGCTGTATCCGCACTTAGCCATTCGATTTGGCCATTGTACGTATTGTACCTTCTGCCTACTCCAACCAACCCAGATTATCCCAGAAGGCTTGCAGCCTTTTCAGGCTGCTGCAGGCTTCCGCAAGCGTTCTGGGTGTTTGGAGAAACCGTGCCCGTTCGTCTGCCACACTCCTGCACTCCATGAGCACGTGTTGTGGCGTTTCTTCCGCCTCCATGCATCCTCTGCATAGAGGGCTGTCGGTCACACCTATCGTAAATAGGTGCTTGTTTAAGGGACAATGACCAGTAATAATACCGATGATTTTACGGATCCTGTCCCTGTTTAATCTAAGGAGGTTGCGGGCAAGCTTTTTTGATGCCACCGGAACTGCATTCTTGGTTTGCCTGCTACCTACACTGTTTCTCCATTCTGTTAGATGTTCATCTTCGGTTAATTTGCGCAGCCACGTTTTTATCTGGGCCTGAGGTATGGGCAGCAGTGGTTCCGGTCCATAAACTGCTGCCATCGATCCTCTTTTGGCTAGTTCGTCAGCGGCGTCATTACCCTGTGAGTTGCTGTGTCCTTTGATCCATTGCAAAGTTACTTTGTTTAATTGTCATAATGTCCAGTTAACAAAACATCCAATTGATAAAATGCCTAGTTGTCATAATATCCAGGTGTCAAAACAACAAATTGCTAAAACGTCTAATGGCCATAATGTAAAGTTACCAAAACATCAAACTGTTAATAAGTCTAATTGTCAAAACTTAATAGTTTTGGTACAGTCGAGGGCTATATTACCTATATTCCCAAGACTTCGAAAATATCCTTCAGGTACCTCAGGTCCACATTCCTAAATGGCCCACTTGCCTGAATGGTCCACTTTCTCAGACTGTCTATTTTCTTAAACTGTCTACTTTTTCAATCGGTCTACTCTCTCATACCGTCTATTTTCCCAAACTGTCTACAAAGCCGTAGTGTATGTATTTAGTGTATAATATACAAAAACCATCCTAGAAGCAAGCTGGAGTCCCAGGACATCGTAGCTATGTAAGAGGTTTTCACCAGATGAATAACTAACATTTAAAAGTAACCGCTTACATAACTATGTTGTCCTGGTACTTCAGGTTAAGAATGCTAACATTAGAGTGTTGTAAATAATACAAGATAATTTGTATTTATTAAATTATATGAGAAAAGAAAGGTAAAGGAGGTATATTATTATGAATGGTCCTATCAATACACGAGTGTCAACTGCACCATTGAATTTCAGAATTTATTTAAATAAAATATTTGTGAAATATTTATGTAAGCATATTCAGGTCCGTGCATATTGCAGGATTTCAGCTTGAATATTTGTTTTTGAAGTGATTTGAAGTAGCGTACACTCGGTATTTATTGTTTGCTTGTCTGTTTTTTAGTTTGTCCGGGCTAATCTTGCTTGACTAGTAAACATTAAATTAATTATAATGTTGAAGTAATAAGTAAATTTAAAAAGTCAAAGTACCTATAAAGGACACTAGTAATGGTCTTACAACATCTGCCCGGCTAGCACGATCACGTTTATTCGCCGACATAAAGCATTCGGCCCGTACTGGCAAATATGTGAGTACGAGAATGAGAGGGATGTATGCTTTATGTCGGTAAAAACGTGATCGTGCTACCCAGTCTGGGCGTTATGATTTCTTGGACATTCTGACACTTGTGCATATTGACCAACGGTCTTTATAACATCTGGACGTTATGACTTCTTGGACATTCAGAGACTTGTACATATTGACTAACGGTCTTCATAACATCTGGACGTTATGACTTCTTGGACATTCTGACATTTGTACATATTGACTAACGGTCTTTATAACATCCGGACATTATGTCACCTTGGACATTCTGACACTTGGCCCAACATACCCCGGTGTCAAAAATGGTTTTTCAAGTTACCAATGGCTCGCTTTATTAACTTATATTTACTTTTAAAAAATATTGTGTTTCTAAAAGCAATAGAATTTTTTATTGTTGTAGATAGTAGTTAAGTAAATAAGCTATACTGCCCCATGGCTGGACAAAGGCCTCCATCATTGAAATCAAGACATCGCTACAATAAATAAATAAATAAATAAATAATAAATAAATTTTCCTACACTCACACCAATTATCTAGCCGAAGAGAAGCTTTGTTATGAAACTCGTTATATGGTTACTAGACAACGGATAAACATACTTATTATACATAGAAAACACCCAGACCCGAGACAATTTGACGCCATATTTTAGTTTAAAGATAGTTTTAGTTACTTAAGTTTCTTATCAAATTATTTGTAAAATTTTAATAAATGTCCTCTTTAAAAATAAATATCAATTATAGACAATTTAGAAAACAATAATTACTAAATTGACCCGACCAGGGATCGAACCCGGGACCTCAGAGATGGCGACACCATGAAAACTGGTGTACAAACCACTCGACCAAGGAGGTCATCAAATAATAATAAATTGATAGGTATTGGTTTAATCACCACACTTACCAAATAAGGTACTAGCGGCCCATCCTGGCTTCGCAAGGGTGGATATTTCTTTTTTTTAGCCTATGAGTTTCATTACCGTGGGAATATCGGCATAAAAACCAGGTGTTAATCTAGGTTATAAACTATCTGTATGCCGAAGTTCATCCAAATCCATCTGTCTGTTGCAGCGTGAAGAAGCAACAAATAAACACACATACACACAAACTTTCGCATTTTTATAGTGTGATTCAGTCTCCTAAAGTAAGCTACAGATGTGATTTTTATTGTTAATATGGTAAGAAGAGTAGTTTTTGTGACACGCAGGATTCTACATGGTTATGTTCCAGTAAAAATAAATTATAAATTACCTTTTAAATTTTGCAAGACAGCCATGTTTTTTGTTGTTTGTTCTTTGAAAACTGCAGATTTCTCTAAATTTTCAGCACACACAGCACAAATATATTTTAAGTCCGCTGTCACCTACAACAATATTTATTTTCTTCTCACAAACTCAAAATCATAGTAATTTGCTATCGCTGAGATTCTTTTTACTGTTATATTGTTATAAACTGCACAAGATTGGAAAGTATTTAAGCATATTCAAGTAGGCAATCCAATAAAACTGGTCAAAATGTATGACGCTCCGAAAGAAAATATTATTCTCGTAAAGTTACCTTGATATCAAAGCAGGTTTCAAACATTTTTGCATAACTTTCTTCATTTTCAGCATACACAGCAAATAGGTCGCATAAATCGTTTGTGCTCATGCAACTGATGCAACCTACGCACTCCTCCTCGTCCATGTTTTATACTTTTTCGTTAGCTTTCACACAAAAGAGGACATTTTCTATTTGTCTAGTCTTTTTTAACAAATGACGATCGCTATTGACACACTATTCAAATATTTACCTAATTTATAACAAATGATTTAAATCATTAAGCTCAATTAATGAAGTTTAGGGGTAGTTAAATATAAACGTAAATAACGTTAAATCAATTTGATTACGACAAACTATTAATTTTTATTATGAACTTTTTCATACTTGATTAAAATAAAACCAAAGAAATAAAAAAGTCTAATCTCCCGCGCTTAAATATACTTTTTAAATGTTTGTCAGTCTCTCATGTCTTTATAGATTATAATAATTGACCTTGAACTACGTCAAAACATTTACACCAATCGTATTCTAGGATTTCTACACTTGCCAACTACGATTGGTAAAATTTTTAAACAATGTAAATCAACTGGATTCTCTACTTTGCAGCAGAGGTGTTTAAAAGTTCTTTTATATGTGCATTTTTACATAAATTACTAAATTGTAACACGGGTTAGACATCTATATTTTGATTTGGATCATCGTTGGTTAACTTTATGGGTTATCGGTTCGTTTTGGTAAAGCTAAAGTCCAACGACAACATTCTTGAAACATAGTTGATTTGATTAGACCGGTATATCTTAATGTCTTAAACCATCGGGGTTACAGTAAATCCATTCTCAATTTATTGTCATTCATTATCCATCACTCATCATTATTTTTAATAAGTTTAAATAGTAATTAATTACGAAATAAAGAAAAGTTAACTTTAGATTAGGCTGTATGCACTAGATACTTTTTCCAATAAGAGGGAAAAAAGTTTTCCATTTTAATTTATTTGACGGCGGCGGCGGCGCCTGTCGTCGCTCGCAGATCGCTATGTGTGTAAACAACACTATTAATTTTGAATTAAAATTGTATTGAATTAATAATTGTACACAGTCCGCGCGCGAGAGGCGAAAGCTACGAAACGAGTTTGTTTCTGTACGCAATAGCGAGCGGCCAGTGACCTGGTTACAAGTTTCTGCACAACTTTTAAAATGCATAAATAGGTAGCTGATAAAAGTTTTAATTTTCTTCGCACTAGTTTAATTTCTTTCGTTAAAATGAAAATGAAGATTGACAGGAGTCTCCTGCCAATAAAGGCTCATTTCTTCTTCTTTTTCGCTGGTAAGTACCTTTTAAATAATGTTTTTTTCCGTTTACTTGTGTCTCTTTGTTTATTTATCTACATCACTTAAGCCAAGAATAGTTTATTGATAAGAAAACACCAGGCACCTATTAGCTGATTAATTAGGTACCTACTTACCTACTTAGAATATATTTTATTAATGTTAAGGTTTAGAGTAATAATTATCAATTTGAAAACTACTTTAAATTTATATAATGTTATTCTAATAAACATTAACTTCTTTATTTTTTGTGTTTTAGAATTTAAGGTTTAAGTAGGTATACGTAATTAAAACTGTGTGAGTGCATTGTAATTATCTGTTAAACAATAATAATAAATAATAATCAAATTGACTCAATTTGATTTTGAATGGAAAATGTTCTAGTTCATATTTAATTAATTAGGTCACAGAATAAATTTTAATAATAGTACAAATATTAGGTGCTAGGCATTATTCTGAATCAGTCACTTATCAGCCTACTGATTCCCATAGCTAAAACTTATTTCTAGCAAATTACAGGACACATTATAAAAGAAACCAGAGAGAAATGGACAAAATAATTGGACAACCTCTGTAGACGAGTGGTTCGCACGCCGGTTTCTGGTCCAGTTTTTATTCCCGGTTGGGTATTTACATTGGTAAAAAACTAACTTTTTCTATATTTTCTCGGGTCTGGGTAGTTGTGGTACCGTTGGTTGTTGTTATTCCTGATTTCCCATAACACAAGTGCTTAAGCTACTATCTTTGGAGTCAGAGCAATGTATGTGATATTGTCTAATATACAACCTTATTTTTAGTTTATACGAAAACCGAAACACATGTCAAATATTTTCATTTAAAGATTCAGTACAAAAAAAAATTAAATAATATCTTGAAAACTCACGAAGTTACAAGCTTTTTGTGCTGTCCCGTTGTGTGTTTTTAGTAGTGTATACTATAATTGAGATTTTGTAAATATTATTTAGTCAAAATGTAACATGGTATAAAAAATATTGAAATAGATTCTATTACTGATTCTGAACAAACAGTTTTCAGGTTTCGTATAAACTAAAAACAACATTGTATATTTATTATTCTTAAAAAAGCAACAGAATGGGTATGTCATAATTATCAAAGGAAAAGGGGAAGATATATGAAAATATGGGAAGACGAATATGCATAAAATAGCTAGCCTCAAATGTGGCTATGCAAAGCTAGATGTAAGGAGGAGTGGTAATCTTAAGTAGAGGCGTACGTCCAAGTCAAGCTGTAAAAATATGAAGTCGGTTAAAAACACAAACCGGCTTGCCAATGCATTGTATACTAGCGGCCGCTCGCGGTTTCACCCGCGTGGTTCCCGTTCCCGTGGGTATATCGAGATAAAAACTATCCTATGTGTTAATCCAGGTTATAAACTATCTGTATGCCGAATTTCATCCAAATCCATTCAGTAGTTTTAACGTGAAAGAGTAACAAACATCCATCCATACTTACAAACTTTCGCTTTTATAATATTAGTAGGATTTGGGATGTGTATGTACGAGTATTACATCGATAAAGGCTTTTATTGTTTTTATTAAGATTACATACTAAGACGCCTCGGTGGCCGAGTGGCAGTGCTCGCCCGATACCCGGAGGTCCCGGGTTCAATTCCCAGGTTGAGCAAAACGTTTTTCTGATTTCTCGGATGGAGGTCTTTGCCCAGCTGTGGGACAGATGATGATGATGATGATGAATTCCTGTGATCCCTCATCAGGGACATAGGGACATAGGAAAATCATTTATTGACACACACACATGCACACAAAATACAATACATAAGCAAGAACTAATAAAAATAGAAGGAAAACAAAAAAACAATTAAATGAAAATATAAACAAAAAGCAGTGTGTGAGGCCAACAAGGACCCTGTCTCAGCATAATACCCCCACGACACTCGAAGATGGGCCGAGTACCTTAGGAGCGCTGTTATTCTGACCTCGTCAGGCTCTACCATGCCGGCGTTCGATGCGTCCTCCTCAGAAGAGGACGACGCGATGATCGCCGGTCTGCTGGTTCCAAGGTGACGAGAGGACATCGGAGTGGTTTTTACCGAGTCTGCTTCGACTCGCTTTCTCTAGGGCTTCGGCCCTGGAACAGAGTCTAGGCCATCCTCGGACAGCCAGCGGGACCCCTCATGCCCGCTGATGCCTGTTTGCAGGTTTTCCACTCCGTATCAAAAAAAAAAAAGGAGCGCTGTTATTCTGACAGGCCGCCAAAAATCGGTAAAAAAAATAAAAATAAAATAAAAAACAAAGTAGGTAGGGACGACAGATATGGGCTATTTACTTTTACCTACATACATACATAATCTCTCGTCCTTTTCGTTTGAGCATCGATATAACCAACCAACTTTTGGTACACTCGCCATTGGTGACCCGACTCCACGCTTAGTTAGTGATAGATTTACTTTAATTTAACCCTAAGCAGGACATACACGTGCATACAACATGGCATAAAAAAATGCGTTTTGTCGCTACAAAATCGCTGCGAAAGCGTTGCAAAAAAGTCGCCGATATAATGTTTTGTTACGAATCAGCGATGTTATCAGCATCCCTATAACAGAGTTTATTGCACACATCAAAATGTAATAAGGAAAACGTCCTATTGTTTGCAAACGCTTGGATCAAGATAATTTATCAAATAGCCTATCATATAGATAAAACAGCAATTGGCTTGTTAAAATGACAATGCTTAAACAGAGTCTGACAGCGTTAACTATACAGGTCGCACACTGTTATTACTGTGTGTTTAGTTCGAGTTTTGTTTAATTATTTTATTTATTTATTCTGATGCACAAAATAGGTGACAGCCACCAAAAGGTTACAAAACCACATGCGATATTAAAAACCTAAGACTAGGTTGAAACGCGTTATACATACTAGTGGCCCCTCGCGGTTTCACCCGCGTGGTTCCTGGTTTCACCCGCGTGGTTCCCGTTCCCGTGGGAATATCTGGATAAAAAGTAAAGTGTTATTCCCGGTTATAATTTATAAACTATCTGTATGCCGAATTTCATCCAAATCCATTCAGTAGTTTTTACGTAAAAGAGTAACAAACATTCATAATTTTTACTATGTTTACCATTGAATCCCTCTGAGAATCTGAGAAGAAGCAGGGAACAGAGACACGTGATGCCGTTCCCTCTAGAAAACATCTGACGGTGTTCCGTTTCACACGGCTTGAGGAGCCCTTTAAGTTTGCCCCCTAAAAGTCCAGTGACGCTGAAAATGGCAAACTCTCCAATAAACAATTAAAACAAAAAAATTATATGGCATTGAAACAGCGACTCTTGATCCACAAAATGCCACTACACATACATATGATACACTGGCGGCCGCTCGCGGTGTCACCCGCGTGGTTCCCGTTCCCGTGGGAATATCTGGATAAAAAGTATCGTATGTGCTATTCCAGGTTATAAAATATCTGTATGCCGAATTGCATCCAAATCCATCCGTTGCAGCGTGAAGAAGCAACAAATATACGAACATACACACAAACTTTCGCATTTATAATATTAGTAGGATTAAACATACACATTTGCATAGGCCCAAGACACCGTACTAGAACAAGAGTACGAAATGCCTTTCTGAATCCACGAAGGAGACATGTACAGACGAGACGCCTGCCTGGATACATTAAACATACACACTTGCATAGGCCCAAGACACCGTACTAGTAGAACAAGAGTACGAACTGCCTTTCTGAATCCACGAAGGAGACATGTACAGACGAGACGCCTGCCTGGATACATTAAACATATACACTTGCATAGGCCCAAGACACCATACTAGTAGAACAAGAGTACGAACTGCCTTTCTGAATCCACGAAGGAGACATGTACAGACGAGACGCCTGCCTGGATACATTAAACATTCACACTTGCATAGGCCCAAGACACCGTACTAGTAGAACAAGAGTACCGACTGCCTTTCTGAATCCACGAAGGATACATGTACAGACGAGACGCCTGCCTGGATACATTAAACATATACACTTGCATAGGCCCAAGACACCATACTAGTAGAACAAGAGTACCAACTGCCTTTCTGAATCCACGAAGGAGACATGTACAGACGAAACGCCTGCCTGGATACATTACACATTCACACTTGCATAGGCCCAAGACACCGTACTAGTAGAACAAGAGTACCGACTGCCTTTCTGAATCCACGAAGGAGACATGTACAGACGAGACGCCTGCCTGGATACATTAAACATTCACACTTGCATAGGCCCAAGACACCGTACTAGTAGAACAAGAGTACCGACTGCCTTTCTGAATCCACGAAGGATACATGTACAGACGAGACGCCTGCCTGGTTACATTAAACATATACACTTGCATAGGCCCAAGACACCATACTAGTAGAACAAGAGTACCAACTGCCTTTCTGAATCCACGAAGGATACATGTAGTAGGCGGTAAATGATATGGTTAAATTGTTAGCATATCATATCGATGACGACCATAGAAACAGATATGTATGTAGGTCAGTTGAACAAGGAGCATATGTACGCCAGCAATTTCATAAAATGACAATTATTGATACAGGTGAAATCATTTTGAATTTTAACATGTGTCGTCACAGATCTTTTGACCCCTCCCCCCCAGTAGGGTTGCCAACTATTTTTCAGGAACTTAAAGTAAATCTATCACTAACTAGTATAAAAAAAAGGATTTGAAGAAAAAATAAAGTATTTTCCAAATTTATTTATTTAAATGTTTAAAAACATATTTCTTTGTACTCTTGGCACTACATAAGTAATATTATTTTATTGTTTTATAGCGCGTTCAGAAATAAGCGTTGCGTTTCGTTTCACTACACCTGAGCAGGCATCTTGCACTCCGTCATACCTACCGCGATAAGCACCTACAGCGCGCGACAACTTGAAGTTGTAAATAAGTCAGGGCCCCAGCGCGCTTTTGAGCACACGCACAGGCATAGTTTGAAATGGTACAGGATCGCAATTTCGATTTGTTTAAAAATAACTAGGTACCTCTCCAATATCAGTAAATTTACAAGCTCCGTAATAATGGTGAATCGCAACAGTAATAATTGTTGTGTGTTGTGTGTGTAAGGCTGTCGAAACTAAACAGAAAGATTCGAAGTTATCTTTTTTTACGTTATCGAAAGATTCTGGAAGGTAAGATTATATTTAATTAATTTTACACTTAGTTTGTTTACAGAACAAATAGGTAATACGGAGGTTAAGGTAGGTAGGTATTTACTTATTTATATTTTGCCGTGCGATCGTGAGCCTGTGACTGTTGTGATGTAGAAGGTAGGCACCTAACCTACCTGCGTAACTTACTATTTATAGTGAGTTCGTAATTAAAATCGCCAGTAGGTACTTATCATGATGTAGGTAATTACGTAATAAAATGTGGTATACGTTTTGTTTTTGTTATATCTTCAACTCGTCATGTCGTGCAGTGTTTGTTTGTTTCTAAGTTTTTGAGTGCTTGTTTGTTAGATAGGTAAATAGGTAAGTAAGTAACTTACGGAACTACATTTTACTTAGGTGTGCAATCACAGAATAGATTACTTACTAAGGTAGATATTGCGTAGGTATGTATATTTTTAGTCATTGGTTAGTAGGTAAGTAGGTATTTACCTATATTCAGTGCGCATATTAATTAGGCCATTAATTTTATCTTGTGATAAATATAAATAGATGAAGAAATTTTGGTACGCAAGTCAGGTTTTAGAGTAGGTATGTATCACTACCGTAGTCAAAATTTTACTTTGCTGTCATCCCTAACACACGAGCCGACGACGCGTAGGTACGTTCGGTACAAAACGCATCACAAAGTAATAACTACTCCGCGTATAGAGATAAGGTGCTATTTTGAATGCACACAGTGCCTATCTAATATTGTAGGTTAGTAAAACGGCGGCTTTCTTCAATATCAAAGGAGTGCAACTTCTGTACGTAGTACTATTATTTATTCTGTGACCTGAGTCTGAGTATCATTCAGTAATTCAGAAATTAAGTAAACAGGAATATTCCGTTCAAACGAACGCTCACGCATTAGTCGGAAATAAAGTATTTTCCATACTTTATTTTTCTTAACCTTTTTACCGCCAACAACTTCTATAGAAGTTCGAGATTTTCGTGCCGTCCACGCCAGCACTTCTATAGAAGTTCTTCTTTGTACCTACTTTATTAAAATACATTTATACGTTGGTGTACAGCGGGACATCGCGTGCAGGATAGTTGGGCGGTGAAAAGGTTAAAAAGAATAAAAAGGTTAGAAAAAATAACGTAGGATACGTTATTTTAAAGTATGGTTGGCAACCCTACCCCCCAGCCTCTTGTCACACAATGTCACATTCTGGTGATGCCCTTTAAGGAGTGACGTAATTATGGATGGCTCCTAGTTTGAGACTCCGCGTTGTTCCAACGTGGTATGTATGTATTAAGCTCACCTCTTCCTATTTTGTGGCTCCGCGCTATGACATACGCACAAATAGATCAACATTGACCGTGCGACAATGCCAAGGTCTCATATGATTCATATCCCCTCTGTGTACACCAATTTGTGCTGATAGCCTGATGGATTGCGGACTGGCATTCGGGATTGATTCGCGGGTGTCACCATTATATTTAATCCCATGCTGGTCCTGGGACGTGAATAGAATGTACTGTACAGCTGTTTAAGAGGAAATACTAAGGTCGACTGAATTGAAAAAAATGTATGAAAAGTAAACAAAATCAACGTTTCGTAGTCCCCTGATACCTTTTTCAAAACTGAACCGTTTTAAGAGCGTTTACGCCGCACACTAGCGCCGCCATTGAAAAAAAAAACATATTTAGTAATTAGAGATAGAAAATCGAATTATGCTCAACAAACTACATATTTGAATGAAGTAATTTAGCATTTACGTCACCTAATGAACATCTGACATGTTATGGTTTAGTTAAATACGGCGTTATAGTTAAAAGTGGCCGTTTTTAGCTGTAACGTTGTAAAAATGCTAAATTACTTTATTCAAATAGTTTGTTGAGCATAATTTGATTTTCTATCTCTAATTACTAGATATGTTTTTTTTCGGCGGCGCTAGTGTGCAGCGTAAACGCTCTTAATTACTTTTTTCATTAAAAATTAAAGAAAGACTTTGGCTGTGTCCTTATGTTTTGCTTTTTTTTATATAATCTTGTCAAAATTCGAAAAAACAGCGGAAAATCTGGCCAATTTTTAAGGTTTTTAAAGGTTCATAATATTTTTTTTAATAATTAATTTATGAAAAAATGGAAAATAGGGACACAGCCAAAGCCTTTCTTTAATTTTTAATGAAAAAACTAATTAAATCGGTCCAGTTTTGGAGAAGGAATCAGGAGACTACGAAACGTTGATTTTGTCTACTTTTTATACATATTTTTTAATTCAGTCGACCTTAGTATTTCCTTTTAAGGCGACGCATTGGAAATTTACGTGGCGGGGATCTTGATTTTTCCCAACAATTACAAAACATATGAAAGTGATATTTGATGACATGATTTTTCATTTAATTGACTTCATTTTGCTAGTTGCAGAAACACGATTTGTCAAGTTTTATAACAGAGGAAAAAATATCAAAGTAACCTCTTTTAAAACATAGATTTGCATTTTACAGGCTAACCAGACCGAGTTAAGTGTCTAAATTTTCTTAGTAGATTAGTCTTAACACACACTTTAATATTGTAGTTCATTTTTTTAAATAATTTGTAGTTTTAATTTGAAGGAAAAAAACAGTTTTTCTTATGGTACGGGGCGCAAACGCTCGTATCAAAACGTATGAGATTTATTGTTTAGCGGTGCGTCGCCTTAACTTCCCGTGCATGTCGTAAGAGCCGGCTCAGTGACAAGGGCTCCAAGATAATCGTACATCTGGCGATCGGCTGCACAACCTATCACTGGTGCTATTTACTCCATACCACATTGTTTATGCTAAATGTGGAGTCAGGTATACTTAAAATTGGTGAATTTTATGCTCTGTCTACTCTGCAACGGCCACCCTGCTACACACGACTGTAAAGTTTATACTGACACCCCCACTAACCTTACGGTTATAAAGTTAGGTGTCAGACATCCTTGCGCAAGCATAAGGGACCATCTACGTCAGGTCATAACGCCAGATCAGGACGCGCCGGTACGCATTCTTCATCCGGTACTTTAAGACTATTGTCTCGAGCTAGTTGCCCCGTGGACACGTATCGTATAGTCCACTATCCCTATCTTTAAGTGACACCCCGCTACACACGACTTTAAAGTTTATACTGACACCCCCCAACCTTACGGTTATAAAGTTAGGTGTCAGACATCCTTGCGCAAGCACAAGGGACCATCCGCGTCAGGTCATAACGCCAGATCAGGACGCGCTGAAATGCATTCTTCATCCGGTACTTTTAAGACTAGTGTCTCGAGCTAGTTGCCCCGTGGACACGTATCGTATAGTCCACTATCCTTATCTTTAAGTGACACCCCGCTACACACGACTTTAAAGTTTATACTGACACCCCCCAACCTTACGGTTATAAAGTTAGGTGTCAGACATCCTTGCGCAAGCACAAGGGACCATCCGCGTCAGGTCATAACGCCAGATCAGGACGCGCTGAAATGCATTCTTTATCCGGTACTTTTAAGACTAGTGTCTCGAGCTAGTTGCCCCGTGGACACGTATCTTATAGTCTACTATCCCTATCTTTAAGTGACACCCCGCTACACACGACTTTAAAGTTTATACTGACACCCCCCAACCTTACGGTTATAAAGTTAGGTGTCAGACATCCTTGCGCAAGCACAAGGGACCATCCGCGTCAGGTCATAACGCCAGATCAGGACGCGCTGAAATGCATTCTTTATCCGGTACTTTTAAGACTAGTGTCTCGAGCTTTGCCCCGTGGACACGTATAGTCCACCATCCCTATCTTTAAGTCAGTCGCATTCGCAACAATTTACAATATATCGCTATACCAACACACATATTCGTATACGGAACGTAGGACGCTAAGATAGTGCCATGAGCGAGCTATTTACGAACTAAAAACGCATGACGGTATACCACCGTCGAATGAATGTTTGCCCGCCTAGCTACCCTATCATATCTAAATATGTCGTTATAACATCAATGTTTGTAGCATTATTGTGTTCCGGCAGCTAGAGATAAGATAGCCAGTGCCTCACTAGTTGAGGATCCCGGGTGATGCGCTTCCACCTTCGGGTCTTATCATCACATAACATCAGGTGTGATATGAAGGCTAAATGCTTAAGTAAAAAAAAACCATATACCACCGGTGGGTTCACGACCTTGACCATCTTTCGCGTTTGCCGCGTCGAACTCAATGCAAAAGATAAACAGAGGGCAATGGACTTTGCATTGGCACCAGATGCTTTACAATCGACCGTTAACGCCAAGGTAATAATAACAAATTTAATTTGGCATACACCATGCTATTTTATACCTATATCATCACCACCACTTAATTTTTATGTCCCCACTGCTGGGGCACGAGCCTTCCCTATGGATGGATAGGGAGAACGGGCCACAAACCACCACGCGGGCCCAGTGAAGAACTCCTTATACCTCATGCTAGCACTTCAACCACCTCACCCCAAGTATATAGCTCACTCTAGGTATACCTCCTTCTGACTCATGCTAGCCTGGTACTTTGGACACTCTCTCTAGCTAGTTTTATGTCCCCACTGCTGGGGCACTAGCCTTCCCTATGGATGGATAGGGAGAACGGGCCATAAGCCACCACGCGGGTCCAGTGAAGAACTCCTTATAACTCATGCTAGCCTGGTACTTCAACCACCTCACCCTAAGTATATAGCTCACTCTACGTATACCTCCTTCTGACTTATGCTAGCCTGGTACTTTGGACTCTCTCTAGCTAGTTTTATGTCCCCACTGCTGGGGCACTAGCCTTCCCTATGGATGGATAGGGAGAACGGGCCATAAGCCACCACGCGGGTCCAGTGAAGAACTCCTTATAACTCATGCTAGCCTGGTACTTCAACCACCTCACCCTAAGTATATAGCTCACTCTACGTATACCTCCTTCTGACTTATGCTAGCCTGGTACTTTGGACTCTCTCTAGCTAGTTTTATGTCCCCACTGCTGGGGCACTAGCCTTCCCTATGGTTGGATAGGGAGAACGGGCCGTAAACCACGCGGGCCCAGTGCGGTGCGGTGGTTGTTAACGACTGCTATTGTAGACGGGACCAACGGCTTTACGTGTCTTCTGAAGTACGGAGGAGCGAGAGATGTAATATTTTTGGTCACCCATCCAATGACTGGCCCTTGCGGAATAGACAGAGCATCAAATTCACCTATTTTAAGTATACCAAAGTAGGTAGGGTTCCGAGGTGAATTAGATGACACCAGTGATGGGTTGCATCCGATCGTCTGATGTCAGAGTATCTTGGAGCCCTTGGAGAAGTTAAAAAGACCTGCTTTTTAACTTCAGCAATAGCAAACGGCGCGTTTACCACTGCGCCATCGAACTCCTCACTTTTACCTACCTACCTAATCATACTAATATAATCTATAGATATATTAATACTTGAAGCAAAAACTTTGTACCCCTTTTTTTTTTACGAAAATTTCGCACACTTATAGTTTATATAGAGAAGGTTATCCGAATGTTAACATTTTTTTAAATTATGCATAAAAATACATTAAACCAATAAAACAAACATTACACACACTACCATGTATTTGACACACACGCATATATACTCTTTTCAAAAAAATTAAAAATGGATGAGGAGCAGCCGAAATCTGTCAATGCCAATTCAAACTCACATTCTATCTTTTTTAAATTTTCATGCTTAGGATATAATCCGTGCAGCTTTAATAAAATTACGGTCGCATTTCGACCACTACTGGGCGACCCTAGTGGTCGACTTTGTATTTTGACAAAAAAAGAGGAAAACTTTGTATTTTTGTATGTTTGCAACGAATAAACTCAAAAACAACTGGACCGATTTAAAAAATTCTTTCACCATTAGAATGCTACATTAGAGCTAAGTAACTTAAGCTATATTAAAAAAGAAATGTCCACCCGTGCGAAGCTGGGACGGGCCGCTAGTATTTATATGTTTCTGAATAATACTTTGGAACTAGAATGCAAATTGTGATATCATTCATACATAACAATCAGTACAGTACCTACGTACCTACTTTTATGCGGCGGGCGGCGCGTCTATGCAGTCGTTATGTCAACATAACATGTAATACATAGGCACACACGCCTGCGGCATCAGACTGTGGTAGTCTGATTTAAATGTCGAATGAAATGAAATGTCAAATTTCATCAATAGACTTTGAACCTTAAGTATATCGCATATGGTTGAACATTTATTGAAGACATTTGACAGTTTTGAATTCGTTGATGTGCGTCTGTGCTATAATCATTATAGTATCGCAAAACGAGGTTATATGCATTTGCGTACAAAAGTTAAGGCGACGACGCTACGTGGCGGGGATCTTGATTTTTCCCAACAATTACAAAACATATGAAAATTATATTTAATGACATGTTTTTTCTTTTAATTGACTCCATTTTGCTAGTTGCAGAAACACGATTTGTTAACTTTTATAACAGAGAAAATATATCAAAGTAACCTCTTTTAAAACAGATTTGCATTTTACAGGCAAACCAGACCGATTTAAGCATCCAAATTTTCTTAGTAGATTAGTTTTAACACATACTTCAATATGCTAGTTCCTTTTTTTTTAAATTTATTTGTAGTTTTAATTGGAAAGAAAAAAAACAGTTTTTCTTATGGTACGGGGCGCAAACGCTCCGTATTAGATTAATTGTGTGGCCTGAAAGCCATTAAAAGGCTCAGGAGGAATCCACAGTAAATACTTATTTACATAAAATTATTAAATATGCAGAGAAACCCCTGTGTGGTGCCGGGGAAAGAATTGCACTACCCCCTCTCTTCCCGTGGGTGTCGTAAAAGCCGACTAAGGGACCATTCCAGAGGATGGGCAGCAGCATCTCTCTGAGGTTACCCTCAACCTACTGCGATCGCCAACCCGCCTGCCAAGCGTGGCGATTACGGCAAATACCCCTCATATCCTTGGGGCAGGCCTTTGTCCGGCAGTGGACGTCTTTTGGCTGAGATGATGATGCAAGGAAAACCTTAAAAGAGAAAAACAATAAATCAGTATACAAAAATCTAAGCCAAAACGTTACTTACAAATATTTCTTATAGGAATCAAATTACCTGTTCACAGATACAGGTTTTCACTTATTATAATTAAAACATAAATTGCACAATCAATGTGACTATAAAATAATGTTGTTGAATTGAAGAATTTAGAAAGACTGATCTTATTACAATAAAATTCCATGACAATGACATGACATGACATTCAAAGTATTCTTTTTCAGAACCGTGCAAATAAGCTTGACAGATAGTTTTTAAAACTACCAAGGAGGCTATAAGATGCATAGCAAAAATAAAACTTGGAGTTAATTGCAACGACAACGCTACAATTGTTTAGCGATGCGTCGCCTTAACACAAACACTACACTATACACATGTGACCAGATACTTTATACAAATGGAACCTTGTTTATTTTATCGTTACACGTTGATGCGTTTTCCCGTAATGAAAAAGAAATTTTTTATGGCATGGAAGCAGCGCAGCGCCTTTTGATGAGAAACGAGGAGAATTAAAATATTGCCTTGAACTCGTTTTCTTTAACTTTTTCACCGCCCAACTATCTTGCACGCGATGTCCCGCTGTACGCCAACGTATAAATGTATTTTAATAAAGTAGGTACAAAGAAGAACTTCTATAGAAGTGCTGGCGTGGATGGCACGAAAATCTCGAACTTCTTTAGAAGTTGTTGGCGGTAAAAAGGTTAAAGTGATTGAATGGAAATTCAAACTTCTAGTAAACACCCAGAGAAGTGCGGTTCTATAAGCAAGGGTTAGTTCCCGCCCGATCCTCTAAATGCCACTACACATTTACAAAATACACTAAACATGCACACTAGTTTAGGCCCAAGACACCGTACTCGTAGGACAAGGGTACGTAGAACCGGTTCACACGCGCGACATACCAGGTACAGACATGTACCTGGGCGCTTCTCCCCTCCACGGCCCGGTCTACCCGAGCCGAGGTCCGAGCCTTTAGAGGCGCCCTCGGGTGGTTCCGCTCTCCGATCCGATCCGAACCCTTCGGAGAATCAGTAGGGCACGGGGACGCGCACTTTTAAGTGTGCGATGCCGTTCCCTTTAGAAAACCTCCGAAGGTGAATCGTTTCGCATGGCTTGAGGTACCCTTTAAAAAGCCCTCACAAAAGCCCGGTGACGCTGAAAATGCCGTTTGAGGCAATCGGCAATTTCTCTAAAAAAAAAAAGAATTATTTAAATATTTATAAAAATACAGTGAAAAAATTAAAGCCTACCCGACCTAGCCACCTAGCGACCAGGAATCGAACCTGGGTCTTCCGCAATCCGGGCGGCTGCACTGACCATTATGCTACCGGGAAGGCTAATGACGTAAGCACTGAATTTTTCACTGCTTTCTGATTTTTGAATGCTTTTTAGCGGCAGCAGTGATATCTATCCAACGGTTATTGCAACTATGCAGATTCATCTTTACAGATTTCTACCACAAAGGTAACACATATAAAACTATAATAATAAAAATAAATACCAAAATAATTCAAATCCATCAACTTTATTATATTCTCTTTTGGATAATAATCTCTCTCAATAGAAAGATAACTGATATCAGCTGTTTTACAAAATTGAAGATTTCACTAACACGTTACATTATCCTGTACAGACATTATTAACTTTAACTGTATGTAAACAGTCATATTACTTAACTCTTATCAGAACAAACTGAAGATCTTATGCATGGTTTTATTGTTTTAAGCCGGCTTGTCACTCGTGCGAGACTATCAACATGACATTACATCCATGCTATGCTTATCGTTGGCTAGAAGCTCAGCAGCAAGAGAAAATAAAAAAATAATTCAGTTTAGCTACAAATAGCAACAAACAGTTGGTATGAATGTCACTATGCCATCGGGGCGGGAGACGTACTGAGAAGAAACGGCAAGAAACTCGCCAGGGGCATTTCTCTCCTGCCTTTCTTTCACATATTGAAAAATGTCCTCTCCATCATGCTGTCGCCATGCGGTTTTCATGGTGTCGCCATCTCTGCGGTCAAATTATTGCTTTTCTAAATTGTCTCGGGTCTGGGTGTTTTCTATGTATAATAAGTATGTATTTAAGTATTTTATAAGTATGTTTATCCGTTGTCTAGTAACCATATAACGAGTTTCATAACGAAGCTTATCTTGGGCTAGATAATTGGTGTGAGTGTAGGAAAGTTTATTTAAGTTTATTAAGTTTATCATAGAAGGATACTTTCCATAACAAATAATTACAAAAAATATAAAGGACAAGCACAACATATAAAAAACAAAATTTTGCAACTTGATCTCCGATTGCGACATCAGGCAACTCGCAACAGCTGTATTCATGTAACCTAAAGAAACTGCGCGATAGCAACTAGTTGCAAGTTTCGAGGATCGACATCAGAAGGATGAATCTTCCGTACAATGAATAATTACAAAATTTTTATATACGGCGGCGCCATCTTCCGTAAGAGGAACCTCAAGTTACTTACTGGTTATCTATATAATGTTACTAGATGGCGGTAGTATGGATAGCATTATATATTAATAAGTTACGTTTAGTTATTTTCTAGTAACTTTCTTATAGTATTCACAACTTTCGTCATCTTCTCAAAGAGCTCAATAGCCCAAGCAGCTGCGACGACGCATCGTGCTATAGTAGTGGTAGAGAAATAAATTAATAACTTTTTGATTTTTATGTTCATTTATAAGTTTTTAATATGTTTATCAATCTTACAATTAATATTATAAACAAAAAAAAAAACTAGCTTTTTGTAATTTTTTTTTTTTTTTAGCGAACTCTATCGGGAGGAAGCGTAAACGCGTACGCAAACGTGTACTACCGCCATCTATTGTACCGGGAACCTAGTTTCCCATCTTTTTTTCTATAAGAGGCACATCTATACCCAACATTATACATAGTCTATGATCGACATACCAGGTACATATATGTACCTGGGTGCTTCTTCCTACCTCCATGACCCGGTCAACCAGAGCTGTGGTCCATTGCCTTTAGAGGCGCGCCCTCGTTTTGTTGCGCTCCTGATCCGATCTCCCCGCCCGATCCTCTAAATGCCACTACACATTTACAGAATACACTAAACATGCACACTAGTTTAGGCTCAAGACACCGTACTCGTAGAACAAGGGTACGTTGAACCGTTCACACGTAACTGGGCGCTTCTCTCCTCCTCCACAGCCCGGTCTACCCGAGCCAAGGTCTGTGCCTTTAGAGGCGCCCTCGGGTGGTTCCGCTCCCCGAACCGATCCGAACCTTTCGGAGACTCCAGTAGGGCACGGGGACGCGCACTTTTAAGTGTGCGATGCTGTTCCCTCTAGAAATCCTCCGAAGGTGATTCGTTTCAACACGGATTGAGGTACCCTTTACGTAGCTCGCTGCCCCCAAAAATGCCCGGTGACGCTGAAAATGCCGTTGAGGCAATCACCAATCTCTCAAAAAAAAAACGATCCGTTCCGAACTCCTCGGACGGAGAGTCTTGTAGGGTAAAGGGATACGCTTACCTGATGTCATTCCTTCTTAACCTTTTCACCGCCCAACTATCCTGCACGCGATGTCCCGCTGTACGCCAACGTATAAATGTATTTTAATAAAGTAGGTACAAAGAAGAACTTCTATAGAAGTGCTGGCGTGGACGGCACGAAAATCTCGAACTTCTATAGAAGTTGTTGGCGCTAAAAAGGTTAAAACTCTCTTACGTTGTCTCGATAACACTGCATTGCTGAAAAAGCGTATTACGACATTAAAATATTTATAAATGACTAGCGGCCGCTCGCGGTTTCACCCGCGTGGTTCCCGTTCCCGTGGGAATATCGGGATAAATAGTATCCTGTGTTAATCCAGGTCATAAACTATCTGTATGCCGAATTTCATCCAAATCCATCCATCCGTTGCAGCGTGAAGAAGCAACAAATATACACACATACATACTCACAAACTTTCGCATTTATATATATTATTAGTGTGTTAATAATTTATTTAAATAATGATTTTGTATTGTATATGCATGTTTATAATTTTAGTTATCTTATATTAGTTACCTATTGTTTGTAGGTACTTGATACAATTTATTAAAACGATAAATGCTTTAAGTATCTCTTTTCGTTACCTGTTTTTTTATTTTTCTGTGTGTCTGTGTGTGTGTGCAATAAAAAGTTTTATCTATCTATTGACGACCTCCTTGGTCGAGTGACTTGCACACCGGTTTTCATAGTGTATCCCGGGTCGGATCAATTAAGAAATACCTGTTTTTTCTAAATTGTTTCGGGTCTGGGTGTTTCCTATGTACAATAAGTATGTATTTAAGTATATTAAGTATGTTTATCCGTTGTCTAGTTAACCATTTCTCGAGTTTCTCAAGGTAACTTTTCTTGGGGCTAGATAATTGGTGTGAGTGTGGGAAACATTTATTTATTTATTTATCTATCTATATGTATTCAATCTATCTTTATTATTATTATTATTATATTTCACTTACGTTTATATGCCATTAAGAATAGAATTGAATAGAATAGAAAAGAATTATCGTTTATTGTATAAGGTGAATCACGGTCGAACTTATTATTTTAATTGTATGTGATGAATGTTTATGAGTGAATAAATTAGATTACTTTCACCTACTGCGATCGCCAACCCGCCTGCCAAGCGTGGCGATTATGGCAAAATCCCCTCATTCTTGGGGGAGGCCTTAGTCCAGCAGTGGACGTCTTTTGGCTGAGATGATGATGATGATGATGAGGAACCCTTTAAGTTTCACGCCACCCCCAAAAAAAGTCCGGTGACGCTTAAAATGCTGGTTACCATCAACAAACTGTCTCCAAAATAAAAAAAACCTATAAAAAAATGTTTGACTTTTTTTATCGCTGATACAAATTGAGCCGAATTGCTCTATCATGATGATGTAATTGTAGAGATTATCCCTAATCAGCCTAGATCATGTTGTGAAATGACTTTTTACGATGTGATATAATAGGTACCTACTCTTTTTGTCGCATCATATCTTTACAGCGCAATCGCCTCTGCATAAAGAGGAAAATGATTCGAGGATAATGTAGGAATAATACACTTTTAAGACTGTTGTTTCACAATATCCTGATAAGGTACGTAGGCAGATAGTATATCCGCAAGCTGGTAAGCAAGATATTTGTAATTTCAGACAAAGTGATAGTTGTATGGAAGTGTAGGGCTCGCTGGTGGTTTGTAATAAAACCCCACATATAATTAATTGTAGTTGACTGTATTTAGGTTGATTATTTTATATTTGATAAAACAAAGACGTCATAAGTCCAGTGGTGCTTGCATGAACTGCAACTAACTTCACCACGATCGGTGCACAGTGAATACTTCACTTTATTATGTTTTATATAGGAAGGTCACTTTTATTGTGTATTTCCTCTCTTACCCGTCCAGGTCTAAGTCCTTCCCTAGCATAAGGTATTCCTAGCGGCAGCTTGGGGTTGCCATTGCCCCCTTCCAGGGGCCCGACCGCCTAACCGATCGCTTTGACTTCGTGTGTGGTTTATGACGTCACCTTGTCGTTTCGTGCCGCCTATGAAAGCAATATCGAAAGCCTTTAGCTTGCAGAAGTAGTCGAATTTTGTTTGTTTCCCCTTTTTTAGTTCTTAGAATCTTCTCTTCTTTCTGCAGAATTAGCTGGTTGTTTATATATCCTCTAAGTCTCGCCATCCTCTTGCAGTAGTTGCCAGATGTTTAAATCAATATTTACCTCTCTTTCAGGTCTCCGCCTTTCCTCCCCCAGTTGAATGTCTTCGGGCGGCAGCTAGGGGTGTCTCCAGCTGTCATGGAGATGGTGACAGCAGTGCTGCTGTTACCGTAGACCATTCTAGTTGTATAGTTTGCTAAAAAACGCTTATTGTTATTCTCCAGGTCTCGGCCTCCTTTAGTAGGCAGAAGTAGTTAATTGTTGTTTGTCAATATTTTCTCCTTTTCAAGTTCCTAACCAGTTGTTATATATCTTTTTATTTTTCTCCAAGTCTTGGCCTCCATTTTCCTCAGCTGAATGTGCTTCTAAGAGCAGCTGGGCGTATCCCCTAATGCCACGGCGTAGCTACAGCGATGCTACCGCTGCTGTAACATCGTTTGCTTAAGAAGTAGCCAACTGTTGTTTACCGCGGAATCCTCTTTTCCAGGTTTGTGAACACTCTTGCAGAAGTAGTCGAATTTTGTTTCCCCCCCCCCCCCCTCTTTCAAGCATTAGCCCCCTCCAGCAGAACTAGCTGGTGTTCTTTCCTCTAAGTCTCGGCATCCTCTTGTAGTTGCCAGATGTTAATTTCAGTATTTCCCCTTTTCCAGGTCTCGGACCCCTTCTACCCCAGCTGAATGTCTTCGGGCGGCAGCTGGGGGTGTCTCCCGCTGTCATGGGGATGGTGACAGCAGTGCTGCCGCTGCTGTGGGCTGTGGCGAAGCCCCTATTCGGCTACGCGGTGGACTACTGGCCGGTGAGTTACGACCGCCATTTTAACCGCTTCTGTGGTCTAGTAGGTAAGACCACCGGCTAAGGTTTTTACTGGTCTCAGACCCGGAGGTCCAGGGTTCGATTCCCAGTGGGGGTACATGTTTATGTACTTTTTTCTATCATCTAAATAAACGTCCTGAATGTGAAGCAGGAAAAAAAAAATGGTGGATTCAAAAGCACTTTTCTCAAGTTTATTTGACGTGACGACCTCCGTAGTCGAATGGCTTCACGCCGGACTTTGGGCGGCGCTAACTCTGAGGTCCCGGGTTCGATTCCCGGGTCGGGTCAATGTTGAAAACGAACTTTTCAATATTGTGTCGGGTCTGGGTGGTTGTGGTACCGTCGTTGTTTTTGATTTCCATAAAAACGAGTGCTTTAGCTACTTACCTTGGGATCAGAACAATGTATGTGATGTTGTCTCATATTATTATATTATGTTGTCTCATATTAGAGTAAAAAAAAATGATTTTGACTTTGACTTTGCGTACTTGGTTTGGTTGGCGGTAGGGCTTGTTTGCCGGCCTGGCTAGCTACCACCATCTTATCTAAATATGTCGCCATAATATCAATGTTTGTAGCATTGTTGTGTTCTAGCAGCTAGAGATAATATAGCCGGTGCCTCACTAGTAAAGGAGTCCGGGTTAAGGGCGCTTCCACACGCTTAAATAGAACTGTAACTACAATTAGCACTAATTCGTAGAATAATTAAGACCTATTTATTATTGTAGAGAGAAAAATAAACGATTTCATCATCTTTTTTTTTTATTTTTTTTTATATTTTTTTTATTTGGGCAAACACACAGTGTAACAATGAACATTCATAATGAAATAGTTACATAAATTTATAAAAGTACACCAACATCGTTTACCACAGAACACTAAAACTTACAAAAAAAAAACTAGCTTAAAGAATACAATATTATTATAATTAATATTTTGTACAAGACACAGGTACGGTCTTGCGTGGAGTATTGCTCGCACATCTGGGACGGTTCCGCTAAGTACCTTCTCGATGCCTTGGACAGATTGCAGCGTCGCGCTGAACGCATTATCGGCAATGCAGAAGTGGTAAATACTCTCGAATCTCTGCAATTGCGTAGAGACGTTGCGTCACTCAGCGTGTTTTACCGCTTATACCATGGCGAGTGCTCTGAAGAGCTCTTTGACCTCATCCCACCTTCTCCCTTTCTTCATAGGAGTACACGTGCTGCTCTTCGGAGTCACCGTTTCACTGTCTCAAGTATCCCATCACGCACAAAGAAATTTAGTGACTCGTTTCTTTGTCGCACCTCCAAAAGATGGAATAGTCTACCAGCACACGTTTTCCCTCCTTCCTATGATATGGGGTCCTTCAAGAGAGGCGTGAAGAAGCACCTTGTGGGCCGGCAGAGTGAAGTTAACTGATGCTACGTTTGTTTCCACGCTGCACCAGTTGTCTTCGCGTCTGGACTTCATTTCCATTTAACATCAGGTGGGATGGAGTCATTTGCCGAGCTAAGTATAAAAAAAAAAAAAAAAATACAGGCCACCGCAATGAAGTTGTGAAATTATTATTACTAGTGGTCGCACAGTGGTCGACCGTACGTAGTTTACAGACTAAACAACATTTAAAGAGTGTAAGGAATGTAATGTAACACAGTTAACACACATACATCAATTTCTTACATAAATTATATATTTTATATTACGTGAAGACTTCAACCATACCAAATCACACTAGTGTGTGATCTGGTATAGTTGAAGTCTTCACCCCTTCCCCTTTTTAAGCACATTGCGCGCAAATAGTAGTCTATTTGCGCGCAATGTGCCCGAAAAGGGGCATGAAGTTTTCTCTTCAAGTATTAATAACAATAAAAAATATGGTATTACTAGAATACCTTCTAAACAGTGCGTAAGGCATTGTTTTGAAGGCACTCCAGCACTTGCTTTTTATAACTGCTAGGTTTAATTATATAAACATGTCAATGTCATTAAAGTAACAGTTATAGGAATTTACTAATTGAAATAGCGGAGATCTTTTACCTGCATTGGTTTTACATCGTCTGGTTGCAAAAAGTTTACATGCATTTCGGCAGTGCGTTCGAGTAGGTATTCTGTAACTAATTTTATCAATTAACGGAACGCAGTCGTATCTACCATGACAAATATCGTAGAGTAACATAGCTCCAAGTTGTAAGCGTCTATTAGTAAGCGTAACAATCTTATATTTATCTAAAAGGTTATTATAGGACAAACGATTACGAAAGCATTTAAATTGGACACAACGTAAAAATTTCTTTTAAACTTTTTCTAGAGTAACACGGTATTTAAGATAAAAAGGATTCCAAATTGGCACAGCATAATCTAGTTGGGAACGAATCAGAGACTTATATAAGTACATGTATGTAGATGGTCTCACAAACCACCGTTCATTTCACTTCACCGTTTTCATTTCACCGTTGGCCTTATCATCACTTAACATCAGCTGCATCTATTTTTTTTTTGATGTTATAGCGAGATTTGCCCAGCAGTGGGACGATATAGGCTAAGTATACTTATATTATACTATTAATTATCTATTTGCAGACCCACCGGAAGCTGGTGTTCATGATGCTCATCACAGTCATGACCGGATCCTATTGCTGTCTATGGTTCTTGCCTATGCCCGAACAGCCGGAAACGGAGCCGGCGATAATCAAATCTGTATACAACCTCAACGACACGATTCACTTAGAGCCGTTTAAAAATCACACCGATTTGAATTTAGAACTGTACTACTGCCGTTGGAATTGCTCAGCAAGGAGGCATCGCATCTACCTGTCAAACTCAACTTTAGTTAATACTCTTTATGTGGAAAGACTTTTTGGAGTAGAATCTTGTCTCGTCTATGGCATGGATATATTCGAATATGAAGAGATCGTCCCTTTTAAATTCGACGGACTGAAAGATATGAAGGAAAAAATAAAATTCAAACCTACGAGTCTAAATATAATATGCTCCCCGAAGAAGAATTGCAGTTTGCTATGCTACGAAGATGAATTAGATGCAAATGATACATCCATCAGAGTCCGTAGAGACTTACCGAATGGCACATTGGAGAATCGTTTGGACACAGTCAAAGAAAAAGTTTGGTCAACCAAACATGTGTTTTCAGAGTTGACCAAAGTGGGGCACAGTAAGACGGTGGCAGATGACGTCACAGTAACAAGTGAAGAGACGAGTTTCTATTGGACATGGACCTTTTGGTCGTTCGTGATACTTATGTGCGTTGGTACTGTCTCATTCAATGTGGCTAATTGCATCGGTGACGCGGTCTGCTTTGATGTGTTAGGTAAGTACTTTTGAGAGCATATTTTGGGTTAGCCCTAAGGTTCATTTTATGTCCCCACAGCCGAAGCACGAGCTAGTGTTGCCCCATAATCGATCGAACATCGATTATAATCGATTATTAGATGGGCCCCAAAATCACCCATACAATCGATTGGACTATCAATAGTATCGATATTCTCGATATAATCGATACTATCGATGTCAATTATACAGCAATACTATCGATTATAATCGATTAAGCGATTATAATTGTCTAAATGCCCAATATAATCGATTATATCAATAGTATTGATAACAATTATTACAGCAATATGATCGACTTAATCGATAGTATCGATTTAATCGATTTAATCTGACATTGGTTTAGATAGTATCGCATGCCTTTGCAACTATTAGTTATATGAGTAAGTATGAGCAAACATAATAAAAGTTATATTATAATGTTCAAGTTTTTCATTGTAACGTTTCACGATGGGCTATTATGGACATCAGTAACAGGAGCAATATAATCTAAACCAACGTTAAATTAAATCGATTAAATCGATACCATCGATTAAGTCGATTTTATTGCTATAATAATCGTTATCAATACTATCGATATAATCGATTATATTAGGCATTTAAGCAATCATAATCGATAAATCGATTATAATCGATAGTATTGCTGTATAATTGACATCGATATTATCGATTATATCGAGAAAATCGATACTATCGTTAGTCTAATCGATAGTACTAGTGATTCTGGGTGAACACAATCGATTAATCGATAGCCGATTATTTTGCAACACTAGCACGAGCCTTCCCTATGGATGGATAGGGAAAACGGGCCATAAACCACCACGCGGGCTTAGTGCGGATTGGTGGAAGAAGAGCGGCCAAAATCTGTCAGTGCCAATCCAAACTTACATTCTATCTTTTTTAATTTTCCATTCCTAAGGATACAACCCGTGCAGCCTTAATAAAATTATTAGTCGAATTTCGACCACTGGGTGACCACTAATTTATTTCAATAGGTCAACCAACAAGACAGACAAGGTAGGCGTTTAACCTTTTCACCGCCCAACTATCCTGCACGCGATGTCCCGCTGTACGCCAACGTATAAATGTATTTTAATAAAGTAGGTACAAAGAAGAACTTCTATAGAAGTGCTGGCGTGTCGGCACGAAAATCTCGAACTTCTATAGAAGTTGTTGGCGGTAAAAAGGTTAATTTTTTCACTGTATTTTATAAATTTTATAAATATACAACCGACAAGACTTACATTAAAACAAGTAAGAAGCTACATTTTTATCAGAAAAGGTATAACAAGAAAAGGTTACGTTATGTTTGGTAACGTTATTTGGATGGTTTTTTGTTACCAGTAACTAGTTTTCTAGGCCACAATATTTCGCAATCACGGAACCGGCGTACCGATGATTACCGGTGTTTACGATTACGAAGAATTTTAACCTTTTCACCGCCCAACTATCCTGCATGTGATGGCCCGCTGTACGCCAACGTATAAATGTATTTTAATAAAGTAGGTACAAAGAAGAACTTCTGTAGAAGTGCTGGCGTGGACGGCATGAAAATCTCGAACTTCTATAGAAGTTGTTGGCGGTAAAAAGGTTAATTAAAAAAGGCCACGACTTCAATGATGGAGACCATTGAAATGAAGACATCCCTACAGAAAAAACAAAGATCTTTTCTAGATAACCAGACTAGTAGATAGAACTTAAATATAGACACTATAAATTCTGGATACATATAAAATTTGAGCTTCAACGAACTAAGTGCAATGCATTATATGACAAAGCATAGATAGATAGATAATACTTTTATTGCAACACTATGAAACATAAACATAAACAAATACCATCTGGCTGCTTTGGAATCGATCGAAAAACGAGCTAAGAGACTCATTGGTGACCCTGCCCTGATAGACGCCAAGCTGCAAAGTCTAGAACATCGGCGTAAAGTGGCTCGTCTGTCGTTCTTCTACAGGATTAATTTCGGGGAGTGCGCGAAGGAGTTGCACGACCTAATCCCACCATCGACTTCCCGCTATCGGAGCGCGAGGCGCGAGTTCCATCCCTATGTTGTAGATATGCCACCTTGTCGCACGAGCCGATTCGGTTCAACTTTCTTATTGCGTACAGCTAGGGAATGGAACGCGCTGCCTGCGAGTGTGTTCCCTGAAAGGTATAATCTGGACCTCTTCAAGGCCATAGTGAATAAATAGGCTATTTCTAGGCAGGCATGTGCCATCCTCGACCGCACCGTCACTTAACATCAGGTGAGGTGTGGTAAAATGCCTGCCTATAACGAATAAAAAAAAAAACATGAACAAAAAAAAGTAACTTACAAAGCTACTAATTGGGCGGTCTTATCGATATACATATACATTTAAGTATATTAAATACGAATCAAATTGAATTTATAATTAATAAATTAGAGAATAGATTAAAACCACAAGTTCGATCCATATTTATTAGGTCAAAGCAATAAATTAGTGAAATCGATTTTACACATTTATTTTATAGTAATATTATTAATTATCATAATAGTTTTAATTTGTAATTATTAATAATTGTGTTTTAGAAAAATATTCCTAATCAGGGTTGGGTATATCCTGATTAGCAAATCATATAAAAAAACCTATTGTTTTGTTTAAGCTACAATAATTGATTATATACAGAATCACTTTTTATCACCGTCCAAACCTGAGGTGACTCCCGACGAACAACTTACTATTGGACCAACTCCCTGAGTCGAAAATAAAATTCAGCTGTTCCATACATTTTGGTTGATCGAACATTCATATTTTGTATGGAACAGCTGAATTTATTGTACATATATACCACGCCTAGACTCCATACATTCTGGGACATCTCCATAGTCAGTTTGTGGTAGACTGATGTTCAGGCGTGTGTGCAAGCCATAATTCTTTCAAACAATTTTTAATAATTGAAAATTTTATCTTCTATCTTTCTTAAACCCACTGGCAACTTATTATATACTATTTGTCGCCCGCGACTGCGTTCTCGAAGACTACACTATCCTACAGGAACCCGTTACCGGGATAAAAAGTATCCTATATCCTAGTCCGAGTCATGGTCTGTCTATGTGCAAAGTTTCATTCAAATCCGTTCATCCATTTTCACGTGATGCGCCGTCAAATAAACAGACAAACAGATAAAGAGACAAGCAGGCAAAAATTCTAAAAACTGTTGGAACGTGTTGTCTATTCTAAATATCCCCAGCCAACTTTTTTTCGAATATCTTCCATGTACAGAGTTTCGACCCTCTTTAGCTTTATTATATGTATAGATTTTGATTGCACTCTTATAGACTTTCTTGTGGAACTTGTCAATTTTACTTTATGTTACTCATAGGTTGAACTGTCTTTACGTAGATAGTACCTAAACATCTTTACTGTAAAATACGCAATAAGGAAGGAAAGCGGAACTCTTCTTTCTTTTTTTTGATTGCGTGCCCGACAAAGTCTATAATTTGGTTTTATATTTCATTACTATAGTACGTACGTATATAACATATATATAAATTATGGTTTTGCAATAAATATATTGAGTATTGAGTATTGAACTGATATTTTGAGCGACTATGGTTACAGGTGGACGTTTTTGATGTAAAATATTGTTTTTGGGATTGTACTCGTATAGATTGTTAATTAGGTTCAATTCAGACTGAAATGGTTGTAGTCGGCGTCCATTTTAAGCTTTATCTCTATTAGATAACGCATAGTATCGCTTCAGAGCGTTACGTTATGTTAATAGATACGTTATCTAATAGACATAAAGCTTGAAATCGTTTGAGAGTGAAACTGCCGGCCGTTGCCACTTCTATGTGAATTTACCCTCGACCAATAGGCGACTATCGTCTGTATAAATTGATGTATATCTCTAGGTCCAGACCGAGCTTCCAAATATGGTGCTCAACGCGCATGGGGTACCGCGGGCTACGGTATCACAGCCTTGCTCGGAGGCTGGCTGGTGGATGCTGTGTCCCATGGGGAGAGTAAAGACTTCACGCCAGCCTTCGTGGTGGCGTTGGTAGCGACGGCAGCTGACTTATACAGCTGTAGAGCACTTACGGTAAGACTGTCGCACCACCAAAAAATGGAACTCCCTTCTAGCACACGTATTTCTTCTTTCCAACAACATGGCGTCCTTTAAACGAGATGTATAGAAGTAAAACTTGCAGGTAGGCAAGACGAGGACCGCTAGTGTCATGATTCTGCCAGCCTGCTCTACCAGCTGTTTTCGCGCACTGCTTCTGCTTAGCAAAAACAGACGAAAGATCCACCCTTTGCTTCTATATATAACCAGTTTAAGGCATGTGGAGTATCCATCCGACACTTACTGCGCATCTCTAGCTAGAAATGGTGTGGTCAGCATCAGCCCATTCGAAACCAGAAGACTTGGCTATTCGCCCTCAAAGACATTTCCAAGCTAATGCCAGATGTCTTCACTAATGAGGAAGAGTGAAAGAATGGGGTGGCACATAAGATCCTATTGTACTAAGAAGAGAAATGTGGTGTAACTGTTTCTATGCAAAACCGCTAGATATGACTTGGAAGGTGCTGTGTCTCTTGAGGAAAGTAAGGATTTCACTTCTGCCTTTGGACCCTTTACAGCTGCAGGGCTTTAACAGTGAGACAAATGAATGCTCCTCTAAATATAAGTCTACAACCAGTGTCGCCTTTAGCTAGATAGAGTCTCTATCTTTACGTATCCAAGAACTGCTTCTATCTATAACCAGTTTAAGGTATGCGAAGTATCCATCCGACACTTACTGCGCGTCCCTAGCTAGAAATGGTATGGTCAGCATCAGCTTATTCGAAACCAGAAGACTTGGCTATTCGCCCTCAAAGACATTTCCAAGCTAATGCCAGATGTCTTCACTAATTGTCTGATGTCTTCGCAAGAGTGAAAGAATGGGGTGGCACATAAGATCCTATTGTACTAAGAAGAGAAATGTGGTGTAACTGTTTCTATGCAACACCGCTAGATATGTCTTGGAAGGTGCTGTGTCTCTTGAGGAAAGTAAGGATTTCACTTAGTGCTGCCTTTGCACTCTTTACAGCTGCAGGGCTTTAACAGTGAGACAAATGAATGCTCCTCTAAATATAAGTCTACAACCAGTGTCGCCTTTAGCTAGATAGAGTCTATCTTCACGGCGTAGGTAAGGTAAAATTACACTGAATCCATGCTACACTGCTAGATTGGGCTTGATTGGAAGAAGAGTGAAAGGATGAGGTAGTACGAAAGATCCTATTGTAATAAGAACGGTGCATGGGATGTTACTGTGTCCATTCAACACTGCTGGATATAGCTTGGTAGTTGGCTGTTAGTTGCTGTGTCCCGTGGTTAGAGTAAAGACTTCACGCCAGCCTTCGTGGTGGCGTTAGCGACGGCAGCTGACTTATACAGCTGTAGGGCACTTACGGTAAGACTTTGTCGCACCACCAAAAAATGGAACTCCCTTCTATTTTTCAACAATATCAAACAGTATTGATTGATTTAAGACTAACATATGCAATGTATACACCGTTATTTTTTATTGGTTTTGGACCCGCAGGTGGGTAGATCAGACCATGACGCTGAACAACTTTCCCCAAGAAACATAGGTCAAAAAACGAGATAATTTTTAACTTTCCCATACAAACCATGCTCGGTCAATAGAGGCTTTGTATAGAAAAGTTGACCTATGTTGGTCAAAAAACAAGATATTTTTTTAACTTTTCTATACAAAGCCTCTATTGACCGAGCATGGTTTGTATGGGAAAGTTAAAAATTATCTCGTTTTTTGACCTATGTTTTTCGGGGAAAGTTGTTCAGTTTCATGGTCCGATCTACCCACGTGCGGGACTAAAACCAATAAAAAATAACGGTGTCTAAGTCTACGGAAGAAAACTTTGTACTGAAAATAACCAGCAAAGAACTGCAATCCTAGCCTTGTTTGTGATTACCAACTCGCATTTAACAGGCGTGGGGATTACGCCAATACCCATTAATTACAGCGATGACTTCATTTCAATAATAGAGACCTTTTTCCAGCAGTGCGATCAGTATATAGCCTAATTACCTGACTTGGGCTGTAAAGAAGGAAATGCCTCTGTGGTCTAGTGGTTAAGACCATCCGTTTAGACCCAGAGATCCCCGGTTTTCATCCCAGCGGGGTTACATGTAGGGTAGGGCTTGTTTGCCTGCCTGTCTAGCTACCACCATCCTATCTAAATATGTCGCGATAACAGCAATGTTTGCAGCATTCTTTGTTTCGGCAGCTAGAGATGAGATAGCCAGTGCCTCCGTAGTTGAGGATTCCGGGTGAAGTGCGCTTCCACCTTCGGCCTTATCATCACTTAACATCAGGTGATATGAAGGCCAAGTGCTTACCCATAAGATATTTAAAAAAAACCAAACCTTCCGTCTTCCTCCTACAGCTGCCGTCCCTCTCCAGCCCGGACGACAGTGGCGCCGCGTTACGTCAAGTACTGAAAATGCCGCGCGTGCTCGTCTTTATTACGTTCGCGGTCGTCGCGGGCACGTTCGACAGCTTCATCATATACTATATGTTCTGGTATGTAAAACTTTTAAACAGTTTTAAAGTTGTAAATACCAATTGAGTTAATAATACCAATATTTTAGACGTTATAAAGTTTGGGCCCTAAGTTACATCCTTGAGGGACTCCTCATAGTATATGACCTTTTTTAATCTTACATGCATCGACATGATACTGAGGCCTCCGCAGTCCATGGCCGCTTCTAGGGGCGACGAAAACAAAAGGTTCAATTCAAATTCAAATAATTTATTTGATTTACTTGTTGTGCGTACATTGTTAAAAGTGAAACATAAGTCCACGGCACTGCAACTTCGGTCAATTATGCACTAGATAAAGGACCCGGAACAAAAAGGCATCTCGAAAGTGACTACTTTCCGGTCCTGTCTGCTCATACCTATACATTTTAATTTCGAATAAGAAAATCTGAAAAAACACTGGATAGCATCAACATAATTGTTTTGTCTATCCGGGAATCGAAGCTGTTTTTTTTTTAAAAACAGCCTAGAGACGCCTTAAAAAACCGAATTCACTGAAGTAATGTCAGATGTCAAAGTAAAGGAAAGGGCAAATTTTTAACTTTTAACTCGGTAAAATCAGTTATTTACTTAGGTTCTTATTCCTTGTTTTGTCTCTTACTCTAATCTGAAATGAAGTTTACATGACAAGAACAAAACTTTTTTTGCAAGGTTTTTTTGTTTATTTGTAAGGCATTTAGGCAAAATTCTTCTACAATACGAACAAAAGTTTGCTTGAAAGGCTGTCACAGTGTGTATTGGCAGGTTCCTTGAAGAGTTGGCTGAAGAGACGGGCAGCATGGCGAAGATCAAGCTCATAGAAGGTGTTGTGGTAGCAGCACAGAGCTTCGTTGGCGAGCTACTGTTCTTCTACTTCTCTGGTGAGTCAATATAATGAGTTTACAAATACAAAATCTTTGTTGGTTTACGACGTTTTTCACCGCCTCTGTGGTCTAGTGGTTAAGACCACCGGTTAATACCCAGAGGTTCCGGGTTCGATTGCTAATGTGCATTGTACATCGGTTTGGTTGGTCTTGACTTGTTTGTCCGCCTGGCTAGCTACCACCATCTTATCTAAATATAAAGCCATAATATCAATGTTTACTACGCACCACACACGACCTACCCTGCACCACGCACTACTCACCATTTACCCCGCACCACGCACCATCTACCCCGCACCATGCACTACTCACCATTTACCCCGCACCACGCACTTCTCACCATTTACCCCGTACCACGCAATACTCACCATTTACCCCGCACCCCGCACCACCTACCCCCCACCACGCACTACTCACCATTTACCCCGCACCCCGCACCACCAACCCCCACCACCTACCCCGCACCATGCACTACTCACCATTTACCCCGCACACCGCACCACCTACCCCCCACCACCTACCCCCCACCACCTACCCCCCACCACCTACCCCGCACCACCTACCCCGCACCACCTACTCCGCACCATGCACTACTCACCATTTACCCCACACCACGCACCACCTTCCCCGCACCACGCACTACTCACTATTTACCCCGCACCCCGCACCACCTACCCCCCACCACCTACCCCCCACCACCTACCCCGCACCACCTATCTCGCACCACCTACCCCGCACCATGCACTACTCACCATTTACCCCACACCACGCACCACCTACTCCGCACCATGCACTACTCACCATTTACCCCGCACCATGCACTACTCACCATTTACCCCTCACCACATACCCCCCACCACCTACCCCGCACCATGCACTACTCACCATTTACCCCGCACCCCCCACCCCCCACCACCTACCCCGCACCACCTACCCCGCACCATGTACTACTCACCATTTACCCCGCACCCCCCACCACCTACGCCGCACCACCTACCCCGCACCATGCACTACTCACCATTTACCCCGCACCCCCCACCACCTACGCCGCACCACCTACCCCGCACCATGCACTACTCACCATTTACCTTGCACCCCCCACCACCTACGCCGCACCACCTACCACGCACCACCTACCCCGCACCATGCACTACTCACCATTTACCCCGCACCACGCACCACGCACCACGCACCATATACCCCGCGTCAAATGTTTTTTGTTTGGTGTGCTACAAAATTTTATTTATCTTATCTTATCTTATCTTATCTCACTTGTATATATCGCTATCATTTCGTTTCCAGGCAAGATAATCAAGCGCTTCGGCTACGGCACCACTATGACCGTGGCTCTCTTCTGTTATGGAGTGCGTATGGTTCTGATATCCCTCATACAGCATCCATGGCATTTGGTGTTTATAGAGGTGAGCGCGCGTTACAGGTTTTTTTTTAGAATAGTATAATAGCATAGAAATATTTATTTGTGAAATGTAGGTTAAAAAAAAAAGCCAATCGATACCCACTCATCACATAAGGCTGTCCCAAAATCCGAACCGTAAATTCAGTACTTTAGCCTAAACTAATGTTCTAGAATTTTTTTGTTTTGTTTATATCATTTTTAACGCAAATTTTGTTGCGAACAAATTACAAAAACACAAATGTTGAAAAATTTCCACGAGCAGGATTTGAACCTGCACCTGATCCTGACCTGCTTCTTAACTGATCTTTAGTATTTGTAAATATAATATGATCGGATGTTAATGACGGTAGTTGTTGACATTGAATGGGCGCCTTTGGCTTTCAAAGTAAAAAAGTAAATAGTGTTGAATAATTTCGGTGGGCTGGTTAGAACCACGATAGGTCAATTGGGAGAGCATCTGACACGGTATGTCAGAAGGGTGCAGGTTCAAATCTTGCTCGTGGTAATTTTTTCAACATTTGTTTTTTTTAGCTTAAGAGCGTTTACGCCGCACACTAGCGCCGCCAATGAAAAAAAAACATATCTAGTATTTAGAGATAGAAAATCAAATTATGTTCAACAAACTATCTGAATAAGGTAATTTAGCATTTTTACGTCACCTAATGAACACCTGACATGTTATGGTTTAGTTAAATATGGCGTTATAGTTAAAAGTGGCCGTAACGTCTTATTTAACTAAACCATAACATGTGAGGTGTTCATTAGGTGACGTATAAATATTAAATTACTTCATTCAAATAGTTTGTTGAGCATAATTTGATTTTCTATCTCTAATTACTAGATGTGTTTTTTTTTCATTAGTGGCGCTAGTGTGCGGCGTAAACGCTCTTAAACTAATTTTCTAGTTTTATTGTTGATAGTTTTGACGTCAATAGGTGCCTGTGAAGGCTTTTGTTGATTAAAATGATTTGAATTTGACTTTGACTCGAACTCTCTGTGGCTGGTTGATTTTTTCTAGTCTCCTAAGGCCGAGAGGGCTTTTGCTTATTTTAAAATTCAAAATTTAAAATCATTTCTTCTAGGCCTGGGTCGGTCTAGGTGGGTCTTATGAATGTCACTATGCCATCGGTTCGTAAGTCTATTCTTGTACTGAGAAGAACCGGCAAGAAACTCAGCAAGGGTCCAGCTCTTTTCTCCCTTACAGCGTCATAAATATTGGAAAATGCCCTATCATAGCAGGACACTTTCCATTACAAATAAACACAAAAGATAGACAACCACAACATGTAAAAAAAAAACAAAAAAAAATATCTAAATAAATTTTGCCTTTTCAAAACCAAAAGGCTGATATTTCTTTCTTTCTATTCTTTATTCCGAAATGGTGTTACTATATCATTTTTATGCAAAAATTTTAATGTTCCTTTACAGTGATAACATTTTTTATTTAATTTTATTGGACGTTTCATATACGACCCGCCAGGACTCAGGAGGTTAATTTTATCTTGTAACTATACGTAGCATTTGTGAATGCCAAATTCAATTTCAATTCAATTAAAGGAATCACGTCTTTATCGATTGTTAAATACTTGTAAAAGTGTTCTTTCGACTGCTGTGAGGGTATTAACTTTACAGCAACGTAATACCGCTGGCTTGCAGCCACCCTTCACGAACCCTTCGGAGACTCTGGAAGGGCACGGGGACGCGCACTTTTAAGTGTGCGATGCCGTACCCCTCTAGAAATCCTCCAAAGGTGATTCGTTTCAACACGGCTTGAGGTACCCTTTACGTACCTCGCCGCCCCTAAAACAAGCCCGGTGAAGCTGAAAATGCCCTTCGGCAATCAGCAGTCTCTCTCAAAAAAAAAAAAAAAAAAGCAGCGTAAATCGCAAACTACTAGATTTTTTTTATGTAAGTACGTATGTTTGTATGAATTAAATATTTTAATTTGATTCTGAGCTGATAACGTTGAAAGCGGTATAAAAATAAAAATGTTAATGCGTTCCCATTTTTCTACAGTCAATAATGCAGGGCCCAACATACGCCCTGTGCTACTCCACAATAGTGGGGTACGCGGCCTTAGTAGCTCCCGAGGGATACTCCGCTACAGTGCAAGGAATTGTAGCTGGCATGGACGACGGCGTTGGTAAGTAACATCATCATCATCATCAGCTCATTTGATGTCCCCAGTTCCCACTGTTCCCACCGCTGGGGCACGAGCCATAATTTACTTCTTATAACTCATGCTAGCCTGGTACTTCAACCACCTCACGGGCTCACCCCAACTATGTGGCTCATTCCAGGTATACCTCCTTCTGACTCATGCTAGCCTGGTACTTTGGACTCTCTCCAGCTAAATTTATGCCCCCACTGCTGGGGCACGAGCCTTCCCTATGGATGGAAACACCACCGAGAGAGGCCATAATTTACTTCTTATAACTCATGCTAGCCTGGTACTTCAACCACCTCACGGGCTCACCCTAACTATGTGGCTCTTTCCAGGTATACCTCCTTCTGACTTATGGTAGCCTGGTACTTTGGGACTCTCTTTCCAGCTAATTTTATGTCCCTACTGCTGGGGCACGTATCTTTCTTATGGATACACTACATACAGGGAGAGGCTATAAACCATTACGCAGGCCCAGTGCAGAACTCCTTACAGCTCATGCTAGCCTGGTACTTCAACCACCTCACGGCCTCACTCCAAGTATGTAGCTCTATTCAGGCATACCTACCTCCTTGTGACTCATGATAGCCTGGTACTTTGGACTCTCTTTCCAGCTAATTTTATGTCCCCACTGCTGGGGCACGAGTCTTTCCTATGGATGGAATCACCACATTTTCATTGGCGGCGCTAGTGTGCGGCGTAAACGCTCTTAACAAAAAAAGAAAAGAAAAAAAGCAACACTTTTTTTTCAAATCGTAATTTATTTACAACAAAATTAGCATAATATTACATAATTGTACCTTTATTATATAAAAAAATCAAGTACCAATTTTTTTGTTTTTTTTTAAATTTTCTTTTTCTTTCTCAAGCGTTATCCACCCAATGTTGAGTGTAGGTCTCTTCTAATGCACTCCATTTCCTTCGATCTTGTGCCTTCCTCATCCAACTCTTCCCCGCTACCTTGACAAGGTCATCGGTCCATCGCATTGGTGGCCTGCCTACGTTCCTCCCAAGTAGCATTTTATTCTCTTTAAAAGGCCACATTTATTTCACTGGTGGTCTCTTAGCATTTATAGTGGTCACACTTGGTTCATCGGCTGCAATAAAGTGAACATGTCCACCTATACCTGTATAAGGCATGTATAGGGGTGTAAATGTGGCCTATTATGTAACTATTGGCGTTTTGTCAGGACAACATTACTCTTCTAGCCAGCTTTCATTTTCAAAGCTGAACAAGAGCGGTTTAAGAGAAGTAAATTTCGGCATAGGCTGTTCAGAGGTTCACATATACGGTGTTAGATTGCTGGCATTATAATATAACACATGTGAACATTATTGCAGCCCAAAGCTGTTATATATAACCTTTTATAAAGCGCTATTCAGTTGTTAGTGTTAGCAGGTCTAGTTTGTGATATATTAATCAGCTAATAAATTATTCTGTAAAAGAAGCGTTTAATGAGTTCACATGTACATGAAAGGTATTTACACGCACCACTATTGATATCTAGTAGCACTGATAGCAGTTTATTTGTTCACGAGGACCACACTGTTATCCTCTATTGGTACACATGTGAACCTTTCTAGAGCTGACGTCATTATAATGGTACACGCGTGAAACTTTAAAGAGGTTACAACACTAATTTTGAGTTATAATGGTTCACTGTAGATGGAGACAATGACCACCATTTTCACTTTTAATAACCTATAATATTTCTATATTAATTTATGATTTTGTCACTTAACACGGAGTTTTCGTTATTAATTTTATGGTTGATGTTTAAATACAAAACCATACAACGATTTAAATGCCAATAAAACAAAAATATGAAATATTGCTTTGTCTGTATCTGCTTATTTCGATATATTTATTTGATAAAAAGGCATATAGCCGAGGCGCGTGAAAATTTTAACTATAAATATGTATGTACTTTACAATAAATTTACATTACCCCGTAATATTAACACAATATCATATATAAACACAGTGTACTACCAGTAACAATAAATCACATCAAAATGGCTGTTAGACACGATTCGACGATGGCCATGGCCGTAAGTTATCACAAATTAATATTTATTAAAAAATGTGGTACCAAAGTGATTATTTGAGGAAAAAGCGGCCTAATAGTTGGTTTTAGGTACACTTGTGGTTTGGGTTTTGGATAATCAGCTGTATAATTGTTCACTTGTTACTTATTATAACTCACTTGTCTGTATGAATAACCACACGGAATCTAATATAGTGCCGTTCATCAGCTTTAAAACCACAGTTCTCTCTTTAAACTACCATTAAAGATCTACTATACTGCTACCGTGAACCTTTTGTACACTCAAAGCTGAAAAATTTGTGCCCAAATGGGTGGTACAAGGGCTGTATAGCATGCTATACAGCTCGTGTGCAGCTCACATAGACAGCTTAAAGAATAAGTGTGTACCGTAAGTCAACCGCTATAGAACCCCCAATGCTACTTGGGCTGTGCCCAACTCTAGGTCTTCACTCCAGCACTCTTCTCCCCCAACTGTGGTCCGGTTTACAGCATGGCACCTGGGCTATGTCGATCAGCTTCGTTCTCCTGGTTCTTTTTTTATCTTATCTTATCTTATCTAGGCTTCGCGGTGGGATCCCTCGTGGGCGGGCAGCTGTATGCTAGGGCGGGCGGGCGCGGCTCCTTCAGGATACTCGCGGTGGTAGCAATCGCCGCCGCCTTAGCTCACGCCTTACTTTACAAACTGATACTTCGACAACAGGTTAACAGTAAGTATTATTTATTTTGTTTTTATTTAAGGGTGCGCCGACCAAAAAATGCCAAAAATGCAGTTACGGTTAAGTAAATATAATTGAAAATACTATCGTATTAAATAAACAAAATATATATTTAGTATCATAAGGAACGTGTTTACAATTTGTCAGAACCATAAATTCATAACACGCTATTATTTTCTACAATATCATTTAAAGTTGGGCAAAAATCATGAAAACGAGTGGCGGCGTTAGTATGTATTTAAGTATTTTAAGCATGTTTATCCGTTGTCTAGTAACCATATAACGAGTTTCATAACGAAGCTTCTCTTGGGCTAGATAATTGGTGTGAGTGTAGGAAAGTTTTTTTTAAAATAATAAGTATCGAAAAATATTTACGCTCGTCGCTAGCAAATCTTTTTGGTCTATTTTTACCTTAACTCCTTGTATTTTTGTGTCGTGTCTGTGTTTTTTTTTATATTTCTTCTATTGATGTGACAACAAAAAAATCTCTCCTTATCAACCTGCCATATCTTCTTCCAGAAGAGAAGCAAGCAGAGGCAGTGACGTCACCGGAAGAGGACGAGAAGATGCTGCCGCCGCCACAGGAGAGCGCCATCTACCGAGACACCGTGGTACCATTGAATAATAATACAGATAGCTCTACTAGATAATATCTACTCTGTGACGCTGTTTAAGCGTCTGAACGCAATAGCTACAAAATTGTTTTAAGTATTTTTTTTAGGTTAGAACCATAATGTCGTCTATAAATGATCATACATCTTTGTTGCAGTGGTTTTTTTTATTGTTAGTTTTGGTGCCATTTGACGTAGTATTCATATAAATACATATATGTTTAAGAAACACGATTACACATGGCATTGTGTAACAATGCGCTGCGTCGCTCAATTGCGTTAACTCAGTTCACTGCGCCGGATGTGTTGACTTACTTTTACAAGATGTGTTGGCACACAGCGCAGGACCGGGCTGGGTTTTATTTTAACAGACAGCTGAGAATATATTAATAAACGTTACTTGTATACAATACAATACCTACATATTTTTGATTTTCATATTATTGAAAAAAATAAATGACAAAACGCTACGCTACGCAGCTTATTTGGCGCGTTCCATTTTGTTGCGCCGTAGCTCAATTTGTAGTTAACTCAATGAGCCGGCGCCGCCGGCGTAGTGAGCTGTGCCAAAGTTATTGAGTTAACGCAAAGAATTTTGCCGAGTTACCCATGTCTAAACACAATGTATGTTCACGTATGTGCCTACGTAATTTTTAGTGTTTAAGGTTTATATTTATTATTTGAGATTTTAAGACTTTCAGATTTTCAGGTATTGAACCTGTGGTGCGAGCACGGATCTTACCGATCGATAAATTTATCGGTCGACAAAACCGTTTATCTATCGAATTTTATCTACAACCGCTAGCACGGGACTCGGGTCGGTAGGTTTTATCGTGTTCTATTTTAGCGATATTTAAAAATGGCAACACGGCAGTTTTATCGTCCCATTCGTTCATCATTCATTCGAATCTTATATTTTTAAATGTTAGTGATTAAATTCTCTTTGTTTTGTGTTCTGTTTCTTATCGTGTTGGGTTTTTAAAGAGGTTTTAATATTATCTATTTATTTATTTAATATTATTTTACTAAATCGGAACCACCAAAGTATCTAATAAGTATCACATTTTCTGAGTCGTTTAAAAAACATCGTACCTAATATTTACTTACTTGTTAGTGGATTACTTGCTTCATGCTTTTGGACGACGCACAACAGCTTCAGAGACCTCCTTCACAAATTTGCTAACTGTGCAGTGTCCCAACGCCAAGTTATATTCTTGCCCAATGCACCGCTGATAACTACCGACGGCATGAAACCGCACAGCGGTGAGGACCGGCAAATAGTAGATTGTTGAGGTTAGAATAAAAATATAAAATAGGATCACTCAAATTCACGACCGCCCAAGAAAAGTGTAATATTAAGTAACTTTCCAATGGCGTCGAAAGCGTCGATAACTTTATCTACCAACTTTTAGATGCCGATGAATTTATCTAAGTACATATTGATATAATTTATCCACAAGAAATGTCATTTTCGAGTCCCACGCTAGCTTTTAAACAAAATAGATAAAATTGATCGATTATCGGGTCGGGTCGATAAAGCAAGTCCCATGCTGCCGATGTTAATTTGTCGACTTGACCTGTCAAATTTTATCGTCTAATATCACTTTATCTGTCGATAAAAGATCCGTGCTCACGGTACTGGATCTAGAATTGTGTCACAAGATAAAGGGACCCAGAAGTTAAGCTTAATATGTATTAAGCTTAACTTAAGCGTAAATCTCGCAACAGCAGCGCTCGGACTGGTTTGAGCTGCTCCGAGATCCGCGTCCGTGCAAGGGTATTTTTTTTTATATTAATGGGTGTATCCCAGTAGTCGTGAGCATGATTCCTCACAAGTCGGCATAATTCAAAAATATAAATAGAAGTTACTAGTAACTTGGAATTTTGCATATAACATTCTACATGTGTCTCTACTACCTGCTAGAGCTATGATTCATCATAAGGGTTCATTCTAATCATAGAAGCAGTTGTCCCACAAGGGGACAAACGCCAGATGGGACTACTGGGATACACCCATATTAACGGGTAAGCACAGTGCCTTGATCTCACCTGATGTTAAGTGATGATAAGGCCAATGATGGAAGCGCACTTCACCCGGGATCCTCAACTAGTGAGGCACTGGCTATCTTATCTCTAGCTGCCGGAACAACAATGCTACAAACATTGATGTTATGGCGACATATTTAGATAAGATGGTGGTAGCTAGCCAGGCGGGCAAACAAGCCCTACCACCAACTAAACCGAGTACACAAACATGTACTGCTGGCAGTGGACTGTATTGAAGTAGGTAGCAGATGGTAGGCTCCAGGTAGTAGTGTAGGTGCTGGTACTTGCAGAGAAAGAGGCTTCAGGTCGTATGTTCTTTATTTCGTGTTTACAGGAGAAGAGTAGAGCTCGTACTGAATTGAAACCATTGAAACCATAATTTTCATACAAAACTGCGCCACTTAATTACAATTTATAGGTATGGCAACTAGCGACTTGTTAACACATGCGTTTTAATGACCGTTACAAATTTCCATACAAAATCAACTAGCTAACAAGGGGACTTTAACCTGATTGGCTGGGTCAAGTTACGACTTGTTACGACTTGTTACGACTTGTTTCGACAAGTTTAAACCTATGCTAGTTACAATGATAATCACATACCTATATCTATCCATAATAATCATACCTAAATTAACTTAACATACAAACAAAACCATATAATTTCTTAATCTACGAGACCTAATGACTGATTACAACTATTCTACGATGCTGTCAGCAACATGTACCCACCGCTGGGAATCGAACCCGGGACCTCTGGGTCTAAATCGGTGATCTAAGCCACTAGACCACAGAGGCGGTGAATCTCGGTCTATCTATGTGTGCGTTAGTCGACCGCTGTATCTATTAACCTCACCTTTTACAGTCTCAGGAGAAAGAAATGCTCTTTATTCTGTCTAGTAGGTAAATCATAAGTATCAATTAAGAGTTAAACTGAGTGACAGGATAAGAAATAGTGAGATAAGGAAACGTTGTGGTCTGAAAGAAGATGTAAAAAAAATGACAAAAATTGAGAAAGGTATGCTGACATGTCGAGAGAATGAATGAAGAACGATTGACGAAGAAAGTGTATAAGGGGAGTGTGAATGGAAGTGTTGGAAGGGGTAGACCTAGGCGGACGTTTCGAGACCAAGTCGGGGACGTCTTGGAAAAAGGCCAGGTCAAGAGTACCCTAAACCGAAGAGCATGTATGAAGGAAATAATGAAAGTGGACGAAGCGAAACAAGTATGTATGTATCGTAGCAAGTGGGAAAAAGTGGTCTCTGCCTACCCCTACGGGAAAGAGGCGTGGTTATATGTATGTATGTATCAATTAAAAGAGGTACCGGGTTCGATTCCCAGCGTGGTTTATTATTGTGCTCGAATTGGTTGGTGGTTGGGCTTGTTTGCCCGCCTGGCTAGCTACCACTATCATATCTAAATATGACGCTATAACATCAATGTTTGTAGCATTGTTGTGTTCCGGCAGCTAGAGATAAGATAGCCAGTGCCTCAGTAGTTGAGGATGCCGGGTGAAGTGCGCTTCCACCTTCGGCCTTAATTCACTTAAGAGCGTTTACGCCGCACACTAGCGCCGCCAATGAAAAAAAAAATCAAATTATGCTCAACAAACTATCTGAATGAAGTAATTTAGCATTTTTACGTCACCTAATGAACACCTGACATGTTATGGTTTAGTTAAATATGGCGTTATAGTTAAAAGTGGCCGTAACGTCTTATTTAACTAAACCATAACATGTGAGGTGTTCATTAGATGACGTAAAAATGCTAAATTACTTCATTCAGATAGTTTGTTGAGCATAATTTGATTTTCTATCTCTAATTACTAGATATGTTTTTTTTTTCATTAGTGGCGCTAGTGTGCGGCGTAGACGCTCTTAACATTAGGTGAGATTCCTCAACTACTGAGGCATGCAAACATTGATGTTATGGCGTCGTTTTTTTATATTAAAGAAGGAGGCAAACGAGCAGGCAAGTCACCTAATGGAGAGTAATCACCGCCGCCCATGGACACCCGCAAAACCAGAATCGCAGACGCGTTGCCGACCTATAAGGAAGGAAATAGGCTCGCTTCTTGAAGATCCCAAGGTCGTAACGGTCCGGAAATACTGATACCGAGAGCTGTGGCGGTGGCCAAAGTAACAATAAGAAAACGATAGCGAAGTTCAAAAAGGATAAAATGTATGGGATTGACATTATTGACCACGTGATTTAGCGCGGCTTATGTCAATCCCATACATTTTATTCTTTTCGACCTTCGCTATCGTTTTCTTAATGTTACTTTGGCTACCGCCACTGGTTCCACAACACTGTAGTTCGAGGCGAAAAATTTCGTAAAAAACGCACAGTAGTAGACCGCCATATCAAGGTGATGTGGATGGAATGACAGTCGATTGCGTGAAGTGCGGTGAAGGACGTATTTAGATAAGATGGTGGTAGCTAGCCAGGGGGACAAACCAAGTACACAAACGTGCACTCGCCTGGAATAGAACCCAAGATCACAGAGACGGTGATATTATATGGATAATTAATTTAATATTAATTACAAAAACACATGTTGAAAAAATTTCCATGAACAGGATTTGAACCTGCACCCTTCATGTCATGTGTGTGTCAGAAGGGTGCAGGTTCAAATCCTGCTTGTAGAAATTTTTTCAACATTTGTGTTTTTGTAATTTGTTCACAACAAAATTTGCGTTAATAACTATACAAACAAAACAAATACATTTTAATTTTAATTGTTTATTTCTTATATGAATAATACAATTTGTCTTTCCGTACCTACTAAAAGAGGCAGCATTTGTCTAGTCGTATGTGTTCATCTTGTATGCAGGTTTGAAACCAAATAACGAATTATCGTATTAAATTATAATGTTGTTGTTTTAAATATAAATATAATATGTTTTATTTTATTTGAATTTTGCTTTCACATTACTATTATAGTTACAAGATAAATTTTACTATAAAAAATCTCAGGAAGCTCGTGTGGGAATCGAACCCACGACCTTTGGATAACCAGTCCAATGCTCTCACCGCTGAGCTACCGAGACCCCAGAAGGCTCGTCGATTTTTTTTCTAGTAGTTTGTGATTTACGCTGCAAGCCAGCGGTATTACGTCACTGAAGTTACTATCCTCACAGTCGAAAAAAAACTTTTGCTAGTATTTAACTATCGATTCACTCGAGCTTCCACAAACTGTTTTTTTATAGTAAAATAATAATTATTGTTAAATACCCACTACCAGCACTAGATATGCTGGTATATACAACCTTATTTTTAGTTTATACGAAAACCGAAACACGGGTCAAATATTTTCATTTAAAGAATCAGTACAAAAAAAATAAAATAATATTTTGAAAACTCACGAAGTTACAAGCTTTTCGTGCTGTCTTTGTGTTTTTTAGTAGGGTATATTTTATTTGAGATTTTGTAAATATTATTTGGTCAAAATGTAACATGGTATAAAAAATATTGAAATCGATTCTATTACTGATTCTGAACAGTTTCAGTTTTCGTATAAACTATAAATAACATTGTATACTCGTATATGATGTATGATATGATATGCCTTTTGTTTAGATCTTGTCAAGATTATAACAAAAGATTCACTTGTGTAGATGTTTTTAATTGTAGTATTTTACAGTTTAAAAATCAAATACGAAAATTAATTAATTAATATTATATTGTAAAGTTTTGCTATCACTTTAGTTTTTAAATAGTTTTATAATAATTAACATAGCTCTGTTCATTTATTTTGTCCTTTGTCCTGAAACAATTTATGTGTTTTAATTAACTGTGGAGACTTTACTGATAACTATGTTATGTCCTTTGTAAAACCAACATGTATTTTATATCGTTTGTTTCCCAAATAAACTAAAATAAATGAATTTATTTATTAGTCAATTTCATTGTAATGCGTCCATCTCCGCTGTCACTGTATTGTGAACTGATATATTTTAAAAAATGAGGCTTTCATACTACGAGTTTAAGTTGTTTGATAAACATGTATTATCCCGAATATGGCAGATAGACTACAGTGAATAGATCCAGCTTATAGTGTTCTTGGTTTTCAGGGTATAGGGTATATGTCAGGGTTAGAAAAAAATAAATGGAAAAGTAAATATTCGTATATATATATGTTTTTGCATATTATCACAGTGTTCTTATACATGGTTGCATGGCTATGTTTCAGAATTATACACCTATTTCTAAACACCCTGTAGTAGAAGGCTAGTCGCACTTTGGATTTGATGTAGATAACTTAGATTTTTTTATTTTGTTTTTTTACATGTTGTGGTTGTCTTCTATATTTTTTGTGTTTATTTGTAATGGAAAGTGTCCTGCTATGATAGGGCATTTTCCAATATTTTTGACGCTGTAAGAGAGAAAAGAGCAGGACACTTGCTGAGTTTCTTGCCGGTTCTTCTCAGTACAAGATCTCCCGCCCAGAGTAGACATACGAACCGATGGCATAGTGACATTCACAAAAGCTACTTGTAGCCTAAACTGAATAAATAATTTTTGAATTTTGAATTTCGAATGCGTTTTAGTACGAAATTGAGTCGTACATCACGTATACGCACGATGCATACCGATATTCCGACTAATATGGTACACACGCCTGCACCTAATGAGGTGCATTACCACCTACAAACTGTCACATTTGCTCAATAGACTTTAAACTTTATGTCTATCGCATATGGTTGAACATTTGTTGAAGTAATTTGACAGTTTTAGATAGGTGAACGTGCATTTTTTTTTAAATTTGTTCACGACTATGGATACTAATCCTTCAGTCGAAAACTTAATTTATATGTTTAAACTCTTTAAAGGATGATGATGAATGATAATAGAAATGAGAAGTGAGAAATGATATACCCCCCAACCCCTCGAGTATCTCAGTAAAGATGTGGGGCTTTACTAAGTCCTCACGCGACTTCGACTTCTTGAGAGAATTTGAAAAGTGCCGTTGCACTGTTTTGTTTCATTTGCCAACACTCATGCACACTCACGAACACTTAACAGTTAATAATCCACCATTATTTCACATTAATATTCGACATAACACAAATTTTAGAAAATAAAACAAAACCGCAGACATGACTTCACTTTCCCGCCAAGAACTCTCGGTGAATGTGCACAAAACTAATAGTTACCATCACCACCTAGTATGCAAATTATGTACCTACTTCTATTTTCTTGATGTCTTAATGTTAAATTTACATTTAATTATGATGAAATTTAATATATTATTTTTAGATGTAATTCTTTATTCAATTTTGGTTTTATATAATTTTGTAGTTATTTTAATGCACCTGTTCTATTTTTTTTACTTGTTTGTGTATTGGATGAAACTTTGTAAGCCAGCATGTAATTGAATAAATAAATAAATAAATGTATCGTAAGTATTCGTTCGTACGCGTCCTTACGACTCAAATAAGGATGTTGACAGTAACATTAACCCTTTGAGACCCACGCACACGGTGCACAATTATTATTGAGGACATTATGTATTTTGTTATTAATCATACTACAATTAAATTTTACGTTATAAGAAACGGTAGTCATCTTTTTTCTCGATAAAATCGATTTTCTCGGAAAATAATCTACAAAAACCCATTTTTTCATTGATTTCAAATCGACAGTTACGTACCTACTCTAAAAAATAGTAATTCAGGTCTGAAAGGATTATTTAAATTCCAGAATATTAAACGTAAAATCAATGAAATGACGTACCTAACAGTTCTTCAAAACATTAATTCATTTTTTATTTGACCTAAGCATGAATTTCCGTAACCTAAAAGTTATTAATAACCACTAAGTTGACGGAACAAAATAATGACGTCATTTCCGTTCCCATACAATTTCTTTTGAAAAATCGTTTTGTCATGCTAAAAAATTTTTATATTGACTAACAGTCGACTGCCCCATTGTGCATCTTCAACTCTCCACGCATTTAATTAGAGTTGGTTTGAGAGTAAATTGTTGTAAAATAAATAATTTAAGTTGTATTAAGTAGTTGGTAAGTGAATAAAACATGTGAAGATTTTATATAAAATTTATTAAATCTTTTATATTAACATTATACTATTATTATTATTGCTATAAAATATATTTTACATATTTAGATGATGGTTTTATTTACAAATGGCAGCGGTAACAGACTAAGGAAAGTATGGAGCTAAACATAGATTTGGTACATGACAAAATATAAAGGGGCTACACCCGCTTGCCAGAATTTTATTTGCCATAATTTCATCTGCTCAACAGACATAATATTGTTTCTCATAATTTCATATGTCATACTCATTGTTTACTATATTAGTCACGTGCTAGAAACTTTGTTTCCCATAAAGTCAATTTCAATAACATCATTTGTTATTATCATCATTGTAAGCCGTAATTATCATATGCCATAACATATGCCATACAAGAGTATGTCACATAACTTTTATGGTAAACAAACAATTCGGACAAATGAAATTCGGGCATATGAGTATTATTGCTTATATTTTTCGGGCAAACAATAGACAACCAATATAAAGGCTTTTGCCCAGCAGTATATAGGCTATTTCTTTACAAGACTAATACAATAATATGAATTTTTTCACTTATGGCGCCCATACACGGGCACTCCACTCCATCACTCCTTTAACCTTTTTACCGCCAACAACTTCTATAGAAGTTCGAGATTTTCGTGCCGCCCACCACGCCAGCACTTCTATACAAGTTCTTCTTTGTACCTACTTTATTAAAATACATTTATACGTTGGCGTACAGCGGGACATCGCGTGCAAGATAGTTGGGCGGTGAAAAGGTTAATCATAATCATCATCATCATCTTAGCAAAAAGACGTCCACTGCTGGACAAAGGCCTCCCCCAAAGATCTCCATGAGGGGTATTTGCCGTAATCGCCACGCTTTAATCATATTGGCCCATATTCAAGGGCACTGCACTTCATCGCTCCAAAAATCATATAACACTTGGATTGCGTAGCATCGCGCCGAGCGGCGAGCGTTACATTTACAAACATTCCAAAAATCCATCTCTAATTTAGAGCGATGGAGTGGCGCGAATGGAGTGCCCGTGAATCGGGGCTTTAAAAGTTAAATTCTAGTATAAATTCCAATCTGGTAGTATACAAACAGTACATACAGTCATTTGTAGTTGATGGATAAAAATACGTCATAGTATTTTTTTAAAGACTGCATTAACCGCTGCTGTGAATGTATTGCTATATTCACAGCAGACAACGGATTAATGCTATTTTACCTGGAAATGTCAAAACGCTTGTGTAAGGACAAAACTCCACTTCCACTCACGATCACGTCAGTAGGTAGGTCAGTAGGAATGGAGCTATGGGGATACAACCATGATTTCTCGTATTCAATCCGAGCATTTATTTATCCGTTCGGCTATGATGCATAAATGCGAATGGGACGGTCTGCGTCAAACCCATATATACCCGTAGGACATTAATTGCACATAAGAAAACATCGCCGCTCGCATAACTAACTATGCTACCCCATTTATGGTATTTTTGCGGTACAAACGTTTTCCAGCTGATAGTTTTAAACTATCACTGTAACGTTAGTGGACTTTATAAAAACCGTTTGTACCGAAAAAATACCAAAAATGACATAGGGAAAGTCAGTTGTGCGAGGTACGATATACGAAAAAAATGACACAGAAACAAGAGCACAAAATAGGCGGGCTATTGCTTACAAGCAATGTCTTTTATAATAACAAGACACAATAAACAATTAAGTTCAAAGTAAGTTCATAGTCGTCTGACCCGCATTAACATGGGTAGGTAGGTACACACGACGCCACGCCTGCGCATCACACTACCACGTCAACTGTCAAATTTCCTCAATAAACTTTGAAGTTTATGTCTGATAGCTAATGGTTGAAAATTTATTGAAGCAATTTTGTCAGTTTTTGGTTTTGGAATTCCGTTTTCTAATCCCGCTTGTGGAATAATTGTCAACACTCCAAATTGAAAAAAGAGACAATTTGAAAAAAGACAGTGTTGAAAAAATTCCATGAGCGGGATTCGAACCCTCACCCCATGACATGCCGGGTCAGATGCACTGCCAACTACTCGCCGAAATTAATCAACTACTATCTACTCTTACTTTTATAAGAAAAAGGAGCCCAATAGGGCTCCTTTGGAAATAAGGAAAGGAATACCTTTCCTTAATATAAAGAAGCTTCTCTTGGGCTAGATAATTGGTGTGAGTGTAAGCAAGATTATTTATTTTTATTTATTTATTCAATGTCGACAACTACATCATCAACATCCGATCTAAATATTTTTACAAATATTGAAAGATCATATAAGTAAGAGAAGAGAATAGTGTTGATAAATTTCGGCGAGTAGTTGGCAGTGCACCTGACCCGGCATGTCATGAGGTGCGGGTTCGAATCCCACTCGTGGATTTTTTTTGTCTTTTTTCAAATTGTATTTTGCGTAAAATTATATGTAAATAATCATAAACACTCCAAATGTAGTATTTAGCTAAATCTAGATTTTATTATTTTTGCTCTAGTGGTCGTAAGTTTTCCAGAACAATTCTGAGCTTATTCTAATTTGTACTGTTATAATATTATAATATGATCTAGGGTAGAAGCACCAGTGTTCCAACCTTTAATCCTAAAGTTCGACACTATATTTGCCGCCAAAAAATTACGGAATTACACCTGAAGCAAGTGGTTGTATTTGAATTGATTAAAAGAAAGTGTGTAGGTTCGAGATAGCGGATGCACTTGCCAGGGAGGGCTCAGAGACCCAGCTTATTGGTCCTGAGCCGTTCGTGGCATATGCATATGCGTGTTCATATGCGGAGGCAGCAGAAGGCAGGCCCGATTAACCATCGGTGCCTTGACAGGGCATTATGCCACAAAACAAATGCTTCACAGAATGCACCTTTCAACAAATAGTTTGTGTAGGGCATGTGGAGAGCAAACGGAGTCAATGCAGCACCTACTGTGTGACTGCGACTCTCTGGCTAGGAAAAGAATGGGACTCCTGGGGTCGGCCTATCCGAAACCGGAGGACTTCAGGCTCTTCGCTCTTAAGGACGTTGCCAGACTTATGGCATCTATCTTTGCAGAGGAGGAAGAGTGAAAGGATGGGGTTGCACAAAAGATCCCAACAATGGGTCGAAGTGTTACTGGGGGGTGGAAATCTCGGCAGGCCCCACTAAGATAAGATAAGATAAGTGTGTAGTTTGCCACCAGTGGCTATTTGGTAAATAAAAATGTCAAGCCGCTAATGGTAAAATAAGAAAAAAAAATATTCGGCCCGCTAGTTATTACATATTACAATTTGTTTCATATTGCAAACTAATAAAGTTTAATTTCAAATACACATCCAAGTAGCGTAGTGAAATAGTTTCTATAGCGGCAGGCTAACATGAAAAGCTATTCTGCCACAACTTATTTGCACACACTTATTAGCCACACATAAGAGTGTCATACCTATTTAAAATTAGAATGTCATAATTAAAATATACTTTTATTATTTGCTCCCCCCTTCCGTGACTGGCCTTCGCTACGCTGCGCGTCACTCGGGAAAAAAAAAAACTTAACCTAACCAACAGACGTTACGATTACGACTGAACGCTATAGGAACTATTTCACTACGCTACTTTGATGTGTATTTAAAATTAAACTTTATTAGTTTGCATTAAGGACCAAATTGTAATACCTAATAACTAGCGGCAGAATAATGTTTTTTCTTATTTTTCCATTAGCAGCTTGATATTTCTATTTCCAAATAGCCACTGGTGGCAGACTATACAGGGTCTTACAAAATCAATAAGCGAATGTTTAAGGGCGGAATCTATACATCATTCTGAATACAATGACAAAAAATGGGCTTCAGTGATTGTTCAAAGTTATGTTTTCTAACAAACTAAATCAATTAAAATAATGCACGTCATGAAACATGCTGTATCTTTACTAACACGCATGCAAATGTCAATAAAAAGATAGTGTACAGATACACGCACACATTTGAAAAACCATTGTATGACATTCATACACACTTGGCTATCTTTGTGTGCGTGTAGTACAGCTGTACGGGTTTGGAAATGGTGTATTTTTTAATTATGATAATGTTTTGTTGATTATCTCGGTAACGAGCCTGTAGTTTTGGACCAAATTTGGTGAGCATGCTCAGCGTGATGTATAGATGCTCCCCCTAAACGTTCGCTTATTGATATTGTTAGACCCTATATAGACACTTTCTTTATTAAATTGAAGAATTTATTGTTACTAAATACTAAAACCAGTTGCTAACCCCAATTTTTTATTATTTAACCCTTTTACTGGTGATGGTAATATAGATGCCATGATAATTTAAACGTTACGTAGTTGCAATATAAACGAAAACCAATGAAAAATATATATATATTTTTTTTTTTATGTTAAAAGGAGGCAAACGAGCAGGCGGGTCACCTGATGGAAAGCAATCACCGCCGCCCATGGACACCCGTAAAACGAAAGTAATCGCGGATGCGTTGCCGACCTTGAGGAAGGAGTTGGATATTGAGGAGGGAGTAGGAATTGGGAGGGGGGAGGGGTGAGAGATGGGCCTCCGGTACTTTCACTTACCGGACGAAACACAACAGCAACGAGTGCCGTTGTTTCACGTCGATATTCTGTGAGAGGTGTATATATTACGCTATACCAGTCAAAGGGTAGGAAAAACGTCGATTAATGGTAGGTACTTCTCGAAAACTGGAGCCACTGCACTACTATGTTAGCTGATGTAAGCGGTAGCGACATGAGCGAAGCTAAATGATTACCTCGTTTTGCTTCGCTCCCTGCGCCAACGTCATAAAACAAGGAAACCCAGAATAAGCTTAAGGCGACGCACCGCTAAACAATAAATCTCATACGTTTTGATACGAGCCCCGTACCATAAGAAAAACTGTTTTTTTTCCTTCAAATTAAAACTACAAATTATTTAAAAAAAATGAACTAAAATTTTGAAGTGTGTGTTAAGACTAATCTACTAAGAAAATTTAGATCCTTAAATCGATCTGGTTAGCCTGTAAAATGCAAATCTATGTCTTAAAAGAGGTTACTTTGATATTTTTTTCTCTGTTATAAAAGTTGACAAATTGTGTTTCTGCAACTAGCAAAATGAAGTCAATTAAATGAAAAATCATGTCATCAAATATCACTTTCATATGTTTTGTAATTGCTGGGAAAAATCAAGATCCCCGCCACGTAAATTTCCAATGCGTCGCCTGAAGGCTGCGTTTCCACCAGAGCTGAGCGAGGTAGCTAGGCACTAAGCTTACATTTTCTGTCTCTTTATTTAGAAGTTTGGACGAGGCTTTACTCTGATTTTCACTGCAGCCCAAGTGACTCAACTCTGTGCTTGAGGCTTGGACTAGTAATTGTCGTAGTCCCTGTTAGGAGGTAGTGAGGCGAGGTAGTCGAGCGCCCGCTGGATCGCCGGAGGGATCGGGGGAGGGGTGGGCAGATGAGCCCCCTGCGCCTGGAAGCCGTTCTCGTCAGCCTTGTACAGGAGGTTGATCACCTGCAAATATACATCATAATCAGTACCGCAGTAACCTAAATACTAAAGAGGCACGAATGCCTATGGCCCCGCGGGCGCGCGAATGTCTATGACGGGTCACGGCTGCTTTAGAAAGCGGCTGCACGGAATGACGCTGTGTCACACAAGTCTGTGTGAGTGTGGAGAGGACGAGGATGCGTACCACGTGCTGTGGTGCTGTTGTTGCAACTAAACAGGCATTTATTTTTGTTGGAAATAAAACTTTGATTTGTATTATGGACGGATCGATTTGGGAATCGATTATCGAGATTCAATTTATTTAGTGGCATAATGGCCCCATCACTAATTATTCTTCTTTTTTTTTGTTGGTACAGTTGTCTCGGGGAGGCAACAATGGCTGGTTTATAGGTTATCGTGTGTTGATAATTAAATAGATTTTAAGTAGTAACAAGGGCATTTGGAGCCGTCTTACTCTAATTAAGTGTATTGTGCAACCTGTGTTTTGTGTGTGTGTACGTCGTAAGCGAATCGCATCGGGAGTACAATTCGCCGCTGTCGACGTCTCCGCTGCTGGAGAAAGCAGGTATTTCCTCGGGGGAAAAGTGCACTTGGGGTAGTTTGGGTGTGATTAGGGAGCCCGAGAAGACCCGGACGCGGATTCCGGCCCCATCAGATCATATGGATCCCGTTCTGGACGGCGGGAGCGGCATGGAACTGTGAGTGGATTTTGTAGATTTTAAGGTGTAACCTAATTTTAAACAGTAGTATAGTGTGTGTTGTGGGTTTCCGCAACATTTTGGTAGCAGAGCGTGGTTACTACCGGACCTCTAGGTTAATCGGTGTAATTTTGTGTATTTTGTTAGTTCGTAATAGGTTAAGCTTATTTCGTGTAAAATCGCACTTCCGGGACAGGTGCGGTTGAATTGTAAGGTTGGTAGTACCGTTGTATTTGGGCTGGGACATTTCTCGGAACGTTAATTGTTAATAATAATAATAATAATAATAAACTTTATTTGCACACAAAAAAAAAAAATACAGACAAATTGTTATTCAATTTCTTTCAATTGAAAGCATCGAGTCGATTCGGGATAATCGATTCCGTGTTTTCGTTGACTCGTTTTAATTTTGTGTTTAGGTTTATTTAGTTTAAGTTATTTATAATGACAGCGTCACGGCAGGAGTTGGCTCAGCAGCTCCGGTGGTTCACCGGGCTGCTTGCATTAATAGATCGGCCTAACCGGGAGGACGCCTTGGAGACGCGTTCGAAAGAAATGCAGGGTCGTTTCTTGTTGGCCGAGCGGTCGGTAACCGCTCTATTGTCAACCGACCCGGTCGGGGAGAAGGAGCTGGCCCTCCACGCCCAATATGTCAAGGATCTGGAGCACATCCAAGACATCTACGATGAGGTCCCTCAGCGGGTGAAGGACATCGAGCGACTGCGGGAGGGGAAGCCTGTTGCGCGCCCTGCTTCGCTCCACACCCCTGGACCCAGCGCCATGGGAAGATTGGGTGCCCTGGAGGTCCCGCATTTCACCGGATGTATGCGGGACTGTCCCCCTCTCTTGGGAAAATCGAGGGCGTTGGCAGAGAAACGACTCTTGTCCATGGAGCGTCGTATGTCTCGCGATCCGGTACTTCGGGAAAAGTATATCTGGTTCAAGCTGACCGGTTCGAGGACGAACTGAAGATTTTGCGCGTCGGTCGCGCAAAGCTCAAGGGAGCGATCTCTCGGCTCAACCCATTTCTGGATGCGGATGGACTGTTACGCGTTGGAGGTCGCCTCAAAAATGCCGACCTGCCCTTCGGTAGCCGTCATCCTCTGCTACTCCCCAAAGGAGGACCTTTGGTAGAACTGGTGGTCTCGGATAGACACCTGAAAAACGCTCACGCGGGGTGTAATGCGTTACTGGCGATATTACGGAGGGAGTTCTGGATTTTGTCCTCTCGGAGAGTGGTTCGCAGCGTGTTATTTAAGTGTGTGGCTTGTTATCGGGTGAAGGCCTCCACTATGCAGCCACAGATGGGGGATCACCCTTCTGACCGGGTTTGTCAGACTACTAGGCCGTTCGACGGGGTCGGTACGGATTTTGCTGGACCGTTTCTGGTGAGAACCACAGCCTATCGTAACACTAGGGTCACGAAAGCATACCTGTGCGTTTTTGTCTGCCTGGCCACTAAGGCCGTCCACCTGGAAGTGGTTTCGGCTCTGTCTACGGAAGCCTTTGTCGCCACGCTGGATCGTTTTGTTTCGCGACGGGGTTTACCTTCTCTCATTCGGTCCGACAACGGTACCAACTACAGAGGCACTGCCAACTACTTAAAAGATGTGAACGATTTTCTGGATAAAAATTGTAATAGCATAAGTCAAGCTCTCGCACAGCGGGGAATCACATGGCGATTTAGTGTGCCAGCCTGTCCCCACTGGGGCGGGATATTTGAAGCCGCGGTAAAATCGGCAAAAACCCACTTGCGCCGGGTAGTCGGGGAAACTACCCTCACGTATGAGGAACTTACAACTGTGTTTTGTAAGGTTGAGGCGGTTCTCAACTCGCGTCCGCTTTGTCCACTCTCCTCTGACGCAAATGACATGGAAGTCCTGACCCCTGGTCATTTTTTGGTCGGTCAGCCACTCACTGCCCTGCCTGAGTATCCCTGGAAGGATGAACGCAGACACCGGATGTCTCGTTTTCAAATGATACAACAAATGAGTCAGGACTTGTGGCGTCGTTGGTCACTGGAGTATCTGCATTTATTGCAGCAGCGTGTAAAGTGGACAGACCGGACGTCGCCCCCTTCGGAGGGGGATCTGGTTTTATTAAAAGAGGCTAATTTGCCATCGTTATTTTGGAGACGAGGTCGCATTTTAAAGTTAATCTGGGGCGCGGACGGGACTCCGCGTGTGGCGCAAGTGTTGGTTGATGGATCGGTGCTAAATCGCGCAGTCGCGACCTTAGCTCGATTACCGGTTGACTAGTTTAAGATTTCAGGCTAGAAAGCGGTACGTCCGCTTTGGGTGGCGGGATGTTGCAAATAAACAGGCATTTATTTTTGTTGGAAATAAAACTTTGATTTGTATTATGGACGGATCGATTTGGGAATCGATTATCGAGATTCAATTTATTTAGTGGCATAATGGCCCCATCACTAATTGTTCTTCTTTTTTTTTGTTGGTACACTTGTCTCGGGAAGGCAACAATGGCTGGTTTATAGGTTATCGTGTGTTGATAATTAAATAGATTTTAAGTAGTAATAAGGGCATTTGGAGCCGTCTTACTCTAATTAAGTGTATTGTGCAACCTGTGTTTTGTGTGTGTGTACGTCGTAAGCGAATCGCATCGGGAGTACAATTCGCCGCTGTCGACGTCTCCGCTGCTGGAGAAAGCAGGTATTTCCTCGGGGGAAAAGTGCACTTGGGGTAGTTTGGGTGTGATTAGGGAGCCCGAGAAGACCCGGACTCGGATTCCGGCCCCATCAGATCATATGGATCCCGTTCTGGACGGCGGGAGCGGCATGGAACTGTGAGTGGATTTTGTAGATTTTAAGGTGTAACCTAATTTTAAACAGTAGTATAGTGTGTGTTGTGGGTTTCCGCAACAGCTGTGAGTTGTATGCGGACCTGAGAGGAGATATGATGGATGGGATCACTCGGTTGGAGGAAGGCCCGATTTACTACGCGGACCTGGTAGCCTCGGCGGAGAACTTCCGAAGGCTGCTGGAGTTCGCGCGCGCGTGGCACAACAGGAGGCGACTGCAGGAGGACTGACGCAGAGATCACCTGGCGCAGCCCGCTGGCGAAGTACGTTTCAGTATTGTCGTGCCCCAGAAGGGGGAGAAACGGCAAAGGGACATGGACGTAGAAATAATTTGTAGGGAGTCAAGAATTGCGCGCGGCAGAAGTGCACCTAGCAAGTTCCGCGCGCATCTCCCGCGATTCGGCCTGTATGACTGGAAGGTCGGTAAGGCCATGGGTGGTTGGTGTGCCCCGCGTCGCTTTGGGGCCCCTCGGTCAGAGATATTAAAAAAAAAATGACTAAAGAGGCGCCCGCGTCGCTTTGGGGCCCCTCGGTCAGAGAAATGTGCTGTGTAATATTCTGACCTGGCCGTCTGGTGCGGTGTACTGGTACTGGCCCTCTACCAGCAGTGCTTGCTCGCCAGCTGCTGTGGGGTGGACAGAACCTCGCGCCTCGTGGTAGATACCGCCCTCTGTTTGCGAAAAAGGAAACTGACATATAGGTAATTGTATTTTTATAAAAAACTAGCGGCCGCTCGCGGTTTCACCCGCGTGGTTCCCGTTCCCGTGGGAATATCGGGATAAAAAATGTTCTGTGTTAATTCAAGTAATAAACTATCTGTATGCCGAATTTCATCCAAATCCATTCTGTAGTTTTTACGTGAAAGAGTAACAAACATCCATCCATACTTACAAACTTTCGCGTTTATAATATTAGTAGGATAGTAGGGTTGACAACCCTAGGCGTACAGGACACGTCGACGCATTTATACTGTGGCGGGCAAAAGGTTAATAATACTTATAATTATTATTCGTTTAACATGACTGTCTGACAGCTGATGTACTTGGGTACTAAGTACGCTAGGCAGGTAGGTCCATTCCTTGCCGTGCATGTCCGTCCCCTAGATTCTCTATTGATTTCCCTAGATTCCCCGACGGGTTCGGATCGAATACGAAGAATCCCCACCTGTCTGCAAGGCCCACTTGTATGAGCCGTCGATGTTCGGGCCTTCGATGTCATTCCTTATGATCTCCTCCTGGCACCGGCAGCACCCCACTGCTGCCATCTAGTAAAAAGAAAAACAATCAATCTAGACATCATCTTAGTAACTACATAATTTTTAAGACAATCAATTAATAATATTATTCGAGTACTTTCCAGTTCCGCATTTAAAATAGTTAGTCATTATTATTGTGTAAATGTTTTATTGTAGAATAAGCACCAACGTTCTGTTATGGCGGCAGTACACTCTCGTCCGAGAGCTCTCGCCCAGCCTCGCCCCAATGTCTCGCGCGACAGCCCCATGCACGAGAGCGACCCTGTCTGTACATACATTCTCGCGTCTTCACTTCAGTCGCAGTTGTGAACGCCGAGAGGATGGACGTAGACATTGCGTCGCACGTCGCCGTCTTTACGTGTAGCATAGTTTTTAATTTATACAAGTACCTATATTATTTTTTTGTATGTTAGTCTGTAAGGTATCTATTCTATGGGCCTTTTTGTATTTTACCATCATGTACAGTCGCCCAAAAAATTGGTTTACCACCCTAAGGTTGAATGTCGCATGGCAGATTCATAGGCGATAAAGGTTAGTTTCGCTTGCAGATCGATCTGACAACTTCTATTGCCATCTTTATTTGATTAGATTACTGTTTGTTTTGACAAAATGTCAATTCTCAGTTTTCTTTTTATTAAATAGAATTTGGTTGTCTAATATAAATAGTTTTTATTACTTTTGTTTAGATAATTTATATTTTCTTTACAGTAATTAAAGTCTTATCCATTTATAATAAAGGTTAAAATCTCATGCACTTATAAGTGACCTACGACGTATAAATACTTATCAATTAGGTTTACGTCATTATTATGCATCTCTTTCAGTGACATCTAGTATGTAATTTTCGATGACTAGAAAACTAAATCAAAACTGGTACACCATTTTCTTGGGCCACTGTACACTGTTTTGTTGCCTGAAATAAATAAATCTATTCTATTCTATTCTATTGAGATTGCTGCTGCCGTTGCCTTGTGTGCCATCACTTTTTACAAATACCTATTGATTGCACACACAAAAAAAATTAATAAGATATGGCGTAAGCGGCGATGGTGGATGGTCTAAAGGACTAAAGACGCGAGAGTGTACTTGGGTGCGCTCATCTGGTCTCGCGAGGGAGAGTGAGGCCCTTTGACTCGTGCGCAAAAAAACCGACACGGGACCGAGAGCAGGCGAGCGACAGCGAGACAGCCCGAGAGGTAGCGAGAGCTCCCTGTACACTCTCACACTCGGCCTGTCTCGTGGTGTCTCGGCGAGAGTGTACTGCCGCCATTATAGATAGATACCTAATACACAGGCAATATTGATTGCTTAGCATAGGTATTACGTAATACATCCCCGCGGTTCAATTCCCTAGTGGACAGGCCCCGCGGTCTTCACTGTGTCGGAGTTTGGTCCCCCAGAGGTTTAGTGAGTATCCCCCTCCGTCTCGCCCTTCCCAGCCTTGGGCTTCTCCCTTGGCAGCCGACTGGGGACAATGGCGTCCCCATTAGTCGGTGGGTTGTGGAAAGACGGACGGGTGAGTCTCACATAACCTGGGGCCTCTTCAAGGCCCTGGGTATGCCTAATGCATTCCTCTAGGTTAAAAAAAAAAAAAAAGGTTTTACGTAACACATAATATTATATACACTAACCACAATTACTTAACATAAGTCATTTGTATCTAGGCTAAGTTTTTATACAGCAATAAATTTATCTTATCTTATCAGTATTGTCCTACAGATAACAAACAGCGTTGCGTTAAATAGATCATTAAGTTTTTATTTAGAGTATCTTGAGTGTGTCATGCTCTCTTTACTGTCTCTGCGGTGGTGGCGTGTGCGTCGGGTCGTTACGTTCCCTAAAATATGGTTGAGCGAAGCGATGGCTGATTCATATGTCATGCTCGTGAACGGGTGCCGCCTGTGGAGGCTGGTCTGCTCTTGCATACTTATCTTATTTTTAGTATTATTAATTATAGTTTGACTTTGTTTTACCTAAACAATTTTTGACTTTTACTATAGTACTGTAGTGGTGCTGTATGACATTGTGGAAATTGAAACTTTTACATAATTATCTGATGTAAATTTGTTAACTTACATTTTTATTTTGTTTTTTTACATATTGTGGTTGTCTTATATATATTTTTTGTGTTTATTTGTAATGGAAAGTGTCCTGCTATGATAGGGCACTTTCCAATATTTTTGACGCTGTATTAAGGGAGAAAAGAGCTGGACACTTGCTGAGTTTCTTGCCGGTTCTTCTCAGTACAAGATCTCCCGCCCAGAGTAGACTTACGAACCGATGGCATAGCGACATTCACAAGAGCTACTTGTAGCCTAAACTGAATAAATGATTTTGAATTTTAAATTGAATTTTTATCTTATCTCATCTTTAGCACCAAATAAGAATACCCATGAAGGTAAGCTTTATTCAAACGTGCTAGAGCAACGCCCACATAGACAAGCTGCCACGGACACAGAATCACGCCACAACCCTGGGTGCCTACTAGTAGTAAGTCGAAAATAAAATTCAGCTATTCCATACATTTTGGTCAATATTGATGTTTTGTATGCTGAATTTTATTTTCGAGTTAGGGAGTGGGTCCTATAGTAAGAGTTGTTTGTTTTATCACGGGACGGGAGTTATCTCATAAAGTTTTGGACGGTGATAAAAAAGTCAATCTGTAGGGCGATTCTACTAAATAACTGCAACTACACTGCAGCGTCGCGTGTGTCAAAATGAGCAAATTTTGACGTTCCGGTATTCTGATAAGCAGCGCTGCTGCCGTAGCGTTGCAGGGACGGAGAAGTAACGCAAATAGGTATTCCACTAACAAAACTGCACTACACCTGCACGTTTACTGCAAAATAATCGTATTCTAATAAAACATTTTGACATTTGTGTAGTAATGACAGCAGTATTGGTGCAGTTTTTGTGCAGGTTTATTGAAGTAGATCGTGAGCAACTTTTGCACAGCGTATTATAAGCATTTTACGTATTTAGCGTATTGTAACATTAGTTCTTTTAGTTTTATTGCAGGATTCGTGCAGCTGTAGTGTAGTAGTCGCGCAGTTGTAGTGTAGTTGTGGTGCAGAGAATTTTAATAGAATACGTCTATTTTCACGGCACTGCTCCTACACGCGACAAATGACAGGCGTAAACGCGCAGTTGCAGTTTTATAGTAGAACTAGCTGTGCTCGCGACTTCGTCCGCGTGGAATAGTGACTTTCGGCAGCATTTTTAATTTTTTAGGCTCTTTTCCCGTTTTTGCAACATTTTTCACTGATGCTTCGCTCCTATTGGTCGCAGCGTGATGTTATATAGCCTAAAGCCTTTCTCGATAAATGGACTATCCAACACAAAAAGAATTATTCAATTCGAACCAGTAGTTCCTGAGATTAGCGCGTTCAAACAAACAAACAAACAAACAAACAAACAAACAAACAAACAAACAAACTCTTCAGCTTTATATATTAGTATAGATTGATCTACTGTATATAGTAGAATTCACCTACTGTAATTGATGACATATCAACGCACAGCCCAAACTACTACTAGGATTAAACTTGAAATTTTGCACCATGCTTCCTTTTGGCGGAGGTGAGCACTAATAAAGAATGGGGAGGGGGGGGAGTAAGTTTGTATGAAACTCCTTATTTTTTGACACCAACCAACACTTGTCAACAAAGGTGACGGTACGATTTGTTATCTATAAAAATTAAAATCGCACTACCTAGGTACTCTTTTGCGCAAATATGACCATGATTCTGAGTACCGCATAAAACTCAAGTGGCTTCCTATTCGTCTTCGGCGGAATACTCATATACTCTTCTTTATAACATATTGTTTAATCCCACCTATCCTTCTTATCTTAAGGAACGTTTCAGTTATCTTAATTATTCAGGTTCGCGCTCATTACGGTCATCAGAAAACTTAAGCCTTAACCCCCCCACACAGCACCACCTTTTATGATTATTCTTTTACCGTCTAAGCTGTTTGTCTCTGGAATTCGCTTCCAGTTGCGATCAGGCGTGCAAAATCCATTCACACATATATAGAGCTTGTGAAAGAAGAAAAAACCTGTGACTACTATTATGTTTAAGGAGACGCATTGGAAATTTGCATTGCGGGGATCTTGATTTTTCCTAACAATTACAGAACATATGAAAGTGATATTTGATGACATGATTTCTCATTTAATTGATTTCATTTTGCTAGTTGCAGAAACACGATTTGTCAACTTTTATAACAGAAAAAAAAAATCAAATTAACCTCTTTTAAAACATAGATTTGCATTTTACAGGCTAACCAGGCCGATTTAAGCATCTAAATTTTCTTAGTAGATTAGTCTTAACACACACTTCAAAATTGTAGTTCTTTTTTTTTAATAATTTTTAGTTTTAATTTGAAGGAAAAAAAACAGTTTTTTTCTTATCGTATCAAAACGTATAAGATTTATTGTTTAGCGGTGCGTCGCCTTAAGTAGATTTATTTTATATTTATATGGTATTTATATACCTACATATTTATTATTATCATCATTATTATTATTATTATTTTGCTTCATTTATAAAATATACATTATTCTAGTATGTTTAAATAGTTTCACCTCTGATCTTACAGTTCAGTAGCTCTCTCCATCCGACTGGTTGTCTGGAAGAAATCGCTTAAAAGCGATAAGACCGCCAAATTGTAACTTTGTAAATTATTCATTTTTTTTTGTTCATGATTATGTTTTATAGTGTTGCAATAAAAGTACTTAATAACTATCTATCTATCTATTTTTACATAAAACTGTATTCGTCTTAATTTTATGTTCAAGGACAGATTTGGTAAGACGTTGAGAATCAGATAATGACTTCTTAATGGTATAAATTGGGAACATTAGCATATTAATTTATTTATATATTGCATAAATGTATTAGTTTAAATAATTAATTAAATAAACTATGTTTAAAAGGGGTGTTGACACCAACACTAATTAATTCTAAAACATTATAAATACAAGTTGCTGCCCCGGCAGACCTTGTTCTGCCCTATTTCTCTAAAACAAAGTTACATTGATTTTTTTATGTGAATAGCTGCCCCGACAGATTTCGTCCTGTCAAAAGTTATTGGCCTGTCGCAGTGTAATAGAAATAAAATAACATTGAAAGACTTTAGTAATATCTAATGTGATGATATTTTTATTTTAATGATAGGGTACACGATATTTTTTGTCTGATTACTTGGCGCGTAAATGAATAAATCTGACCTCTAATTAACTTGAAGGCATACCAAAGATAAACCTAACGCGTCTTTGTAATGATTGACGTCAAATGTTTGACAGCAGCTGAGGACAGAGTGGTTTGTATGGGCGAAGAAAATAGTTGTTTTTACTATTTTCCTCGTATTTTTTACGTTTTTTTATCTCCATAAGAACCTTCCTCAAACTTCATCAAACACAACAAAAAATAAATCAGCCAAATCGGTTCAGCCGTTCTCGAGTTTTGCGATTAGCAACACATTTAGCGATTCATTTTTACTCGACTGCGTCAGAAGGATCAAGCAGGCAAGGAACGAGGAATAGGGTAAAACCGGGGGGTAGATCCCACTTTATCCATTGCGTATATATCCATTGATGGAAAATCTGAGATTGTTTGTCCCACTATATCCATTGCGACTTCTATCAATACAGGAACTGCATACTGGCAAGGTTTTTATTAATAGATAAATATATCTTTCAAGTATCTATCAATAGTTGACATTCATTCATCGCGCTACTCACTCACTACTCACTAAATCAATTTTGTAAATCCATGGATAAAGTGGATTCGACCCAAACCGGGATAGATGCCCCACTTCGTAATTTAAAACTTATTTATTTTCCAAGAATAATTCGTGTGAAGATACTTAGCTAGTTCAATCTTTCATCTCACATTACGACCGACCTGTTTTTGGTAACCGAACAATTATTGATTGTGCTGAAATTGAGTTTTTGCAGAACCTTTTTTCTGAGGATAGGGGGAGGTGTATCCGATCCATATCTTGTATGCAGAACTAAGACATAATTATTAACTTTAATAAGTTATGCAATTTTTAATTAAATATTGTTCACGACCTCCTTGGTAGAGTGGTTTGTACACCGGTTTTCATGGTGTCTCTGAGGTCCCGGGTTCGTTCCCCGGTCGGGTCAATTTAGAAATTAATTTTCTTAATTGTCTCGGGTCTGGGTGTTTTCTATGTAAAATAAGTATGTATTTAAGTATTTGAAGTATGTTTATCCGTTGTCCAGTAACCATTTAACGAGTTTCATAACGAAGCTTCTCTTGGGCTAGATAATTGGTGTGAGTGTAGTAATGGTTTTATTTTTATTTTTTATTGTGACGTCACATCAAAGTAATTAAGTCGCAGCCCTAGTGGTTTAGTAACCTCTATGTACTTACATTTATGATCACTGCTGCTTGCCTTTGCGCGCCAGACGCGCATGACTTCACTTGTATAAATATTTGATTTACCATTACATGAAAAAATTAAGTTCTCAATTTAGTTATGTCTTAGTAACATTACTTAACTTAACTTGAAAAAAAACAGAAAAATAATTAGAAAATTAATAACTAAACACCTACAAATAAAAGATGTCCTCCAACAGTGGGCTCATGGGAACGGTCCCAAGAATGCTGGCTGTTCCCCTTTGGATTGCCAAACTAATACGCTGGCAGAGGTAGCTGCCAGCCTTCTTGTCACCGGAGGCCTCGATAAGGCGAGCACTTAACTCTTAAACAAGCTGCTTTTTTATTCTTAGTAACTCTAGGTAGATACAAGATCTAGATGGCACACTTTGGATATTTTTATTTACCGCACTTTTCTGATATACACGTTGTATACTTAGTTGCTCGATCCATACCAAAATTGAGTGAAAAGTCACTAACTCTCTTCTATATTTTTTGTCATTATCTCAGTAATTCAACGTAATAAGTTGAAAGTAATAATATTTCCTTATATGCTTATCTGTTCTTTAAGATATGAATCCATAAAATTAGAATTATCTCATACCAAAACTAAGTTATGATTCTTTTTTATTTTATAAAATTTTAAACCGTCATAACTCAAACACGCTATAGACCTATTTAGTGACTTTTCGCTCTACGCCGACGATATGTATGTTTTTTTATTTTTTGTTTGTAATGAATTTTTTGTGTGTCAATAAAAATATTTCTAATCTATTCTATTCTAGTTGCCGGAAGTTCTTGACGTTTTCGTTGGCTCAACTCAATTGGCTTGTGATTGACGGCTTTAGTGAAAGGATGTGCTAGCGATACGAATGTCAGCACCTTCACACAGCCGTTCTTAGGGTTCTGTACTAACCTAATGTTAAACAGGTCATACAATAATCAACTGAAAATATTTTGAGGATAAGTTCAACAACTTAAATGTATAAACTATTTTTATGAAAAATCCTTAAACTTTTATACGCTAGTTTTTAAGAAAAACGCCAAAAGGCATTTCTATTAAAGAGTAAAATAAAGCAATTTCGGTAGTTTCAATTCAAAGGAGCCGAAACAGAGAGGCCGCTCGTCTTAAAAATATTACAATTTTTGTGTCAGGAAAAGTAAAAAAAAACTAGGCTGATTTTTTTAATTACCTAGATGTTTTGTCAAAATATTTGCAGTTGATAAAATGTGACCTTATACAATGTTATTTTTAGTTTATACGAAACCTGAAAACTGTTTGTTCAGAATCAGTAATAGAATCGATTTCAATATTTTTTATACCATGTTACATTTTGACAAAATAATATTTACAAAATCTCAATTATTAGTATACCCTACTAAAAACACACAACGGGATAGCACAAAAAGTTTGTAACTTCGTGAGTTTTCAAGATATTATTTTAATTTTTTTTTTACTGATTCTTTAAATGAAAATGTTTGAACCGTGTTTCGGTTTTCGTATAATTATATATATTATACGAAATATATATACAAATATATATAAATATATATACATAATATTTACAAATATACGAAGTATATTTGTAAATATTATGTATGCGCGTAAAAACCTACACCTTTATACCAAGAAAAACGAGTTTCACGGATTTAATACAAGGAATCAGAATAAATTATGTGCACTCAGCCAGACTAGTAAATCCTTTATAGGTAACTCAATTCGATTTTATAATAAAATACCTGAACATATAACTACGTTGACAGATATTAAATTCAAAACGCACGTTAAACATGTTTTAATTAAGAAAACTTATTATAAATGACAGACAAATTGCGCACAAATGCGTGTGGAAATAAGTCGCCTGCACAGGCTTGAATATCTATATATTAATAGGTACGTGAAGCAAAAACTTTGTACCCCTTTTTTACGAAAATTGCGCGGACAGAGGAGTATGAAATTTCGCACACTTATAGTTTATATAGAGAAGGTTATCCGAATGTTAATATTTTTTAAAATTATGCATAAAAATACATTAAATCAATAAAACAAACATTACACACACTACCGTGTATTTGACACACACGCATATGTATTTGACACACACGCTTTAAACTCTTTTCAAAATATTCAAAAATGCAAAAGGAGCGGCTGAATTCTGTCAATGCCAATCCAAACTCACATTCTATCTTTTTTAATTGTTCATTGCTTAGGATACAATCCGTGCAGCCTTAATAAAATTACGGTCGAATTTTAACCACTGGGCGACCACTAGTTATTATTAATGTATCAAAATTGTACAAAATTTGTATATTAAATTACATGATTGTAATTTGGTTGAAAAGATGGAGAAAAAGAAATAAGCCTCCTGAGTTTCCTGCCAGCTCTTCTCGTTCGAAGGCTCTCCCAAAATCCGAGCTGGTGGTAGATTCAGTAGTTTAGTCTAAAAACTAACTTTTTAGTTTTATGATTTATTTTATTATACATATATGTTATTTTTTTTTTTTTTTTTTTTTTTTATGTTTTTATTTTACTAGTGGCTGCTCGCGGTTTCACCCGCGTGGTTCCCGTTCCCATGGGAATATCTGGATAAAAAGTATCCTATGTGTTATTCCCAGTTATAAACTATCTGTATGCCGAATTTCATTCAAATCCATTCAGTAGTTTTTACGTGAAAAAGTAACAAACATCCAAACTTAAAAACTTTCGCGTTTATATTAGGATAGTTTTGATGTCACTAAGTGCATGTGAAGGCTTAAATGTTGAATAAAATGATTTGACTTTGACTTTAATGACTGCTAATGCAGCCGGGACCGACGGCTTAACGGTCCTTCCGAAGCACGGAAGAGATCGAGATATAATATTTTGGTCACCCATCCGATGACCTTTGTGAACGCAGGGCGCGTTAACCACTGCGCCATCCATCGACGAATTGGCTGATTGGTTTGAAAAATAATAATTTTGAAAAAAAAACAAAAAACAATTTATAAATAGCTTGCCTACTTCATAACTGATCTTTGGTATTTGTAAAAAATCTATGATCGGAAGTTGTTGACATTGAATGGGCGCCTTTGGCTTTCAAAGTAAAAAGTAAATAGTGTTGAATAATTTCGGCGTGCTGGTTAGAACCACGATAGGTCAATTGGGAGAGCACCTGACCCGGTATGTCAGCAGGGTGCAGGTTCAAATCCTGCTTGTGGAATTTTTTTCAACATTTGTGTTTTTGTAATTTGTTCGCAACAAAATTTGCGCTAAAAATTATATAAACAAAACAAAAAAAAAAAATTTAATAATTTTGAAGTCAGTAGGTATGCGATTCCGAAATGTTAATCATTATTAGGCATAACACATTAACATTCAAAATAGTGAGAGGCAGCGTACGTAGCGCACTTGACCGTGTTTTTTTTAAATACTTCTGTTAACTATTCTAAAGAGGTTGTCTCGTTAAAAGATCTTGCTCGTTCGTAAATATAGTAATGATGTTGTAAAAACTATTACGCGAAGATTGTATACGAGCCTACACTTTTGAAAAGTTCTCTTTATGGGTGATAGATACACTGTCAATTAAAATATAACTAACATATTGTATTGCAACACAAGCACTTTACTCGCGACTTCGTCCGCATAGATTTGAGATTATAATAAGGAACTCTTGTTTATCAAAATAAAATATATCCTATGTTACCCGCAAGAAATGAAGCATTCCTAACAGTGAAAGAGTTTTCGGAATCGGACGAGTACGAGTAATTCCAAAGTTAGTTACAAACAACAATTTTTTTTTTTGAGAGAGATGCTGATTGCCTCAAACGGCATTTGAAAATGCCGCTGACTTAAATGCCTTAAATGACTTAAATGCGCTAAATGAAATAAAACGCTCCAGCGTCACCGGGCTTTTTCAGCGTCACCGGGCAAGCCGTGTTGAAACGAATCACCTTCGGAGGTTCTTAGAGGGAACGGCATCGCACACTTAAAAGTGCGCGTCCCCGTGCCCTACTAGATTCTCCGAAGGGTTCAGATCGGTTCGGGACAAACAACAAAGTCACAAACTTTACCTCTTACCTATTAAACGTGAAGCAAAAACTTTGTACCTCTTTTTACGAAAATTGCGCAGACGGAGGAGTATGAAATTTCGCACACTTATAGTTTACAAAGAGAAGGAGTACAGAATGTTATTTTTTAATCAATAAAACAAACATTACAATAAGTACCATGTATTTGACACACACGCATATTTATTTTTTATTATACTCTTTTCAAAAATTTCAAAAATGGAAGAGGAGCGGCCGAAATCTGTCAATGCCAATCCAAACCATGAGCTGTACCAAACATGATCCAAACTCACATTCTATTTTTTTTTTTCATTGCTTAGGATACAATCCGTGGAGCCTTAATTAAATTACGGTCGGATTTCGACCACTGGGCGACCACTAGTTAATAGTAAGTACCTAGACAGTAGTAGATATTAGCAACTTTCCTAAAGGTTGTTAGTCTCGCTAAAATTCAAAAACAGCTTGACCGATTTAAATATTTTTTATAGTTTTGTAATACAAGGATGGTTTAGAAAAAAAAACAACGGAATACTCAAAAAAACAGCTGAGAAATAAAAAAATTTAAAATTGGTAATTTTGTATGGGATTCGCCACTTTGCGTTCATGGCACATATTTATTTAAACTTATACAGGGCGTCCCAAGGCCATGCCACATAGAGGGAAAGTAACTTAATTATTAGAGATGGAACATTTTACTGAGAGAAGACTTTATTTTAGTTTTAAAAACAATTTAAATTGCATTCATACATTTTTAAATAATTGCCTGGTTGAACCGGGAATCGAACCCGGTACACGAGAAAAAAAACACCTGTAGTTTATCATACCGATCGGAAGGCTTTGTCATTCGGATTATTTTTTGCTAAATAATGCATCAGAAATAAATGGAGAACCATGAATTTTTTAACATTTAATGTAAAATTATGTTCAGAAAAATGAAAAGCTGACATTGCCGTAAGGACATAAACTGTTACTAATGAGTATCCACTTGAAAAGTACGCATCATTTCCTTTCGTAAATTCATGGTCTTCCTTTTTTTTCTGATGCTATGTTATTTGGCAAAAAATAATTCTTATAATCGGTATCGGGTCGGCCTTCCGATCGGTATGATAAAACTACACGTGATTTTTTCTCGTGTACCGGGTTCGATTCCCGGTTCAACCAGGCAATTATTTAAAAATGTATGAATGCAGTTTAAATAGTTATTAAAATTAAAATAAAGTCTTATTTCAGTAAAATGTTCCATCTACAATAATTAAGGTACTTTCCCTTCATGTGGCATGGCCGTGGGACGCCCTGTATAGACAGGAACAACGTCTACATGTCGGGTCAGCTGTTAAATATAAAATGTTGACTTTCGAAAACGATGATAACATTATATTTAGCATTATTGAACAGTTTTATCTGTCTGTCTAACTAACAGTAGCCCGGCATTTTCCTTGCTATTTATAGTGGATAGGACAAATTCTGACATTACAAATTACAATGGACGATCGTGGGTTGTATGAGTAGTATCACAAGGCTGCGATCAAAATTCCTTGGATCTTACCTACTTTAAGGCAGTAAAGTTTTAACATCGAAATGAAACCACTTTTACAGATCTACTCGCGTTTAGAGATAGAAAGATAATACTTTTATTGCAACACAAAATTTCCACGAGCAGGATTTAAACCTGCACCCCTCTGACATACCGGGTCAGGTGCTCTCCCAATTGAGCTATCGTGGTTTTAACCGGCCCGCCGAAATTATTCAACACTATCTACTTTTACTTTGAAAGCCAAAGGCGCCCATTCAATGTCAACAACTACCGTCATTAACATCCGATCATAATATTTTTACAAATATTAAAGATCAGTTAAGAAGTAGGCAAGCTATTTATAAAATGTTTTACTTAAAATAAACAATTTACAAAGTTACAATTTGGCGGTCTTATCGCTTTCAAGCGATTTCTTTCAGACAACCAGTCAGATAGAGAGAACTAAGAGATTTACTTAATATATTAGGTACTTTATTGTTGCTAAGATTTTACAAATAATTTGATAAGAAACTTAAGTAGGTAACTAAAACTATTACGAAACTAAAATATGGCGTCAAAAAATTCCTCCGCGTCGCTGTCGACTGGTAATGTACCCAAGAGACTGGCGGCATTGCCTTCTTGTATGGCAATGCTTAGCCTCTGACCAAGGTAAAAGCCAGCCTTTGGGTCATGGGAAGAGTCAACCAGCTGTTTGGAGATGTCATTAAACAAAACATGAGCACTCGGACCCCACGGCCCGAGGGTTAAACCCAAAACGGCTCGAAAATATAATTGCCGATAAGGTTATTATACTTTCGCCGCTTGAGGTTTTCTGCAGCCGCAGCATCAGCACCAGCACAGCACGCTGTGCTAGGAAGATGGGATGGCGCAAGAGTAACGACACAAGTTGCATCCCACACTAAATGCCTACCCACCTTCCTTAGAAATAAAGACATGCCGTCCGGTCTCTTTTCATCGTCGCATGCCAAGCCATTGGGTTCTAATACAGCTGGAACGCGACGGTGACAAGAGCACGTCGGATGATGTCATTAATGTTCGCGTGCTGGGCTAAGCGGCCCGCACTACGACTGCAAGACAAACAAAGGTAAAAGGTTATTGTTAGGTTTATTAGGTTAAATTTTTGTTTATTCTGACGTTTCGAACCCATTGCAGGGTCCGTGGTCACAGGGAGACTGAGGTGTTGGTCGTCTCATTATAGTTGGTAGCTTGTATACCCTCATTTTAATTGAATCACGTGCGTTCCGTTTTACACAGAAAGAGCTTACAGTATCTTTTGGTCTGGCAGTGGTGTTGGGACTGGGATTTAATATTTTGTATGATGGGATCCCAGACCGTAAAAGTAGTTTCATATGTGTAGTGTTCGCGTAAACTTTAGAATGCCCTTCGGTTTGCCTAAAATTATTAGTCCTAATATTACATGGCCAAACCGTATTGGCCTAAACTTATATAAAACAAACAATTGTTGTTTTGCCTAATTGTTTTGCCACCATTATAATTTGGTCTAAGAATTTAAGTATTAACAGGATGCCCTTCGGTTGGCCTAAAAATTTTAGTCCTAATATTACATGGCAAAACCGTATTGGCCTAAACTTAAAACGTACAATTGTTGTTTCGCCTAATTGTTTTGCCACCATTATAATTTGGTCTAAGAATTGAAAGCTCTAATTTTAGGATCTATAATTATTGGCATAACGTTATTTTGGCACTACGACGATTTTGCTTAATATATAAAAGCTCGAATTATAGCATATCTAATATTAATTATTATTGTTCAGTTTCAAAAATACTAGCTCCTGTAGGTCACGTGATAGGTTAGAAATTTAAGACAATCGCGAAACGCAGCGTAGCGATTGTCTTGAATTTCGAGGTTATTTTTTTTATTAGACTACAGAAATCTAGCTCCATAAAAAAAAAAAAAATTATAGCTCTTATACTTTGTGATTTTTAATTTTGTGTGAATTAATATTTAGTAATTGGAAAAAAAAAAACAAACTTTAGGGATTACGAATTGTTCCGCCAAATGTCGCATCGCAATATGGCGATAAAAAGTTATACAGGCGAAGTGAAATTAGACCAAACACGATTATGAAGAGTGAAATTATGCAAAAAAAAATTAGGCTAACAGTTTGTGTGCCATTGCCAATTAGAAGTACAAAAAATTAGGCGGCCCCACATATATACTTACCCGTTTTAACATTTGTCTGAAGGCTATTCCTTATATTTTATGTATAAATACATTAACGACTAAGTATGTAAAATTTTGGATGCAAATAAATTAAAATTGAAATTGTCTTAACCACTAGACCACAAGGGCTTCTGAGCCGTTCCGAGATTCTGTGTCCGCGATGTGTTCGTTGCTGGAGCGCGTCTGTATCAAGCTTACCTTATCTGCAGTCTCCATATTTGTTTAAAGAGGCGAGGCAATTAAAGGAGAGGCACTTTCCCGTTGAACGTAACAAATACATCTTCAAAATAACTTTCAATTCATTAAAGTCAGTGCAATGCGTTACGCAAATGTTTGCTCAAGCGATCGACGCCCGCGCCGATCGCAGATGTATTCTAAAAACTTATGCTCTTGTCACATAATGTACGTTAAAAGTGTTAATTTATCAATGTTACGGAACAACGCGCTTGATAAATGGACAGTTTCGAAAGCAATGCGAATTGGGCACCACAATATGATGAATACATACATTTAAATTATTAAAAAAATATATTAAATTATTTATTTGTTCCGTTTGCGGTGGAGACATTGGGTCCATGGGGGCCGGAGGTCAAGCAGCTTGTTAAAGTGCTCGCATGAGTTAAGAGCTAGCCTTATTGTGGCTTCCCTTCCGGTCACAAGAAGGCTGGCAGCTACCCCTGCCAACGTATTAGCTTGGCTATCCAAAAAGGTAATGTTGCCAGCATTCTTGGGACTGCTCCCATGTGACCAAGCAGCTGGAGGTCATTTTTTATTTATAGTTTTTATTTTGTCTTTAATTAAGTTATGTTTCTTTTACAAAAACACAAATGTTGAAAAAATTTTCACGAGCAGGATTTGAATCTGTACCCTTCTGATTTCGGCGGGCTGGTTAGAACCACGATAGCTCAATTGGGAGAGCACCTGACCCGGTATGTCAGAAGGGTGCAGGTTCAAATCCTGCTCGTGGAAATTTTTTCAACATTAGTGTTTTTGTAATTTGTTCGCAACAGAGTTAAACATTACATAACATTACATAACAAACAAAAACATTTTACGTTTCTTTTGCTTTGTAGAAAGATGAGTTCTAATTAATACAACTTTTACGGATCTACTCGCGTTTATTTTACACACTGATTTTGATTATTTTCATCATCATCAGCTCATTTTATGTCCTTACAGCTGGGGCACGAGCCTTCCCTATGGATAGATAGGGAGAACGGGCCATAAACCACCACGCGGGCCCAGTGCGGATTGGTGGTTGTTAACGACTGCTAATGCAGCCGGGAGCGACGGCTTAAAGTGCCTTCCGAAGCACGGAGGAGCTCGAGACGATACATTTTTGGTCACCCATCCGATGTTTGCGACCGGCCTTTGCGAAAGTTGCTTAACTTCAGCAATCGCAGACCTCTCATCGAGCTCCTCTTTGATTATAAAATAATCAAGCTCGATGGCGCAGTGGTTAACGCGCTCGGTCTGCGTTGTAAGTATGTATTAGATTATTTTATCCTTTATTACTTTATCATCTCGAAAGCTGTTGGTCCTGGCTGGATTAGCAGTCGTTAACAATCACCAATCCGCTCTGGGCCCGCGTGGTGGTTAAATCTAGATTAGATCTAGATAGATTTTATTAAAAAACATAAAACAATAACATTTTTCTCTTTTATTATGAGAGTAGTTATACATAAGAGTCATCGTCGTAGTTTATTTAAGCCTAGCGGCTCGGCCCGGCTCCGACGCTGGAGAGGATATTACCTAACTATTACTAACGTGACCATACGTCCCGTTTTGAACGGGACCGTCCCTTTTTGCGGTTCTCTGTCCCGGTGTCCCCGAAAAAAGCTTTGGGACGCAAAATTGTCCCGTTTTCCATAACCGGTCCTTAAGGCAATGTTGATAACAAAGGTAAACATTAAAAAAACGTGCCTAGAATTTTATTCTTATTTACAATCATCACTGAAGAATATACAATAACTGAGCATTTGTTTAATTACTTTTTTCATTTGTAATACGTACTATTTTGATAAATAAAACAAAACTTAACAAGAAATTAGTATTTTTTTCACTGTAAACCTATCAGTTGACGTACTACATGAACCGAAGTCCCGTTTTGAGTAAAAATATAAATGGTCACGTTAACTATTACTCCAAATGGCTAGTTTTAACAATACGTAGGTACTATTTTTTTTTGTTGTCCTGTATTAGGATTATGGAAGCGAATGAGACACGAAACTTAGTTTGTAATAAAAGATTTATTAAATATTTAGAAAGGGGTGTCGTGTCTAATAAGAGTAGCGCACACGGTTAAACTGTTCAAGAGCCACAACGGAACTAACAGTAAGAACTAAGAACACACAGAGGAAATGTACTCGGCCTAAGAAACAAAGAATTATTGTTTCTTATAGTTAACTAGCTGTGCTCGCGACTTCGTCCGCGTGGAATAGTGACTTTCGGCAGCATTTTTAATTTTTTAGGCTCTTTTCCCGTTTTTGCAACATTTTTCACTGATGCTTCGCTCCTATTGGTCGCAGCGTGATGTTATATAGCCTAAAGCCTTCCTCGATAAATGGACTATCCAACACAAAAAGAATTATTCAATTCGAACCAGTAGTTCCTGAGATTAGCGCGTTCAAACAAACAAACAAACAAACAAACAAACAAACTCTTCAGCTTTATAATATTAGTATAGATATAAACAAAATGTGTGATAGAGAAAGATGAACTGTGGTTAGAGAGAGACGTATTTATTTTTGTACATTCTAACAGCCGGCAATTTCAGAAAATGCCCAAAAATGTATGGAGCCCGAATGATCTCCTTTGAGTTCTTGTATGGAAAATTAAATCTTCATAAATATGATTTTGTAGGTATGTTACCACGGTGTTATTTATATTTAGTTGCATGACTATGTTTCGGGATTATACATATATTACCAAACACCTTATATGTAGTAAGGCTGGTCACCAACTACAGACCACATATCTAAATAGTTTATCTGTGTCGCCAGCGTTTTTGATTTATTGTAATGTCAGCTACGCAACTCGAGACATGATTCATACAAACATCTCAATAACTTTCAGTATCATCATTAATCATGTGAAGTAAAGCTTCATGTTAGATCTAAAGTAGATAATATGATGCTTGGCTGGGATGCGACAGATATATACCCGGTTTACACCGGTTTTCATGGTGTCGCCATCTCTGAGGTCCCGGGTTCGATCCCCGGTCGGTTCAATTTAGAAATTATTGTTTTTCTAAATTGTCTCGGGTCTGGGTGTTTTCCATGTATAATAAGTATGTATTTAAGTATTTTAAGTATGTTTATCGGTTGTCTTAACGAGTTTCATAACGAAGCTTCTCTTGGGCTAGATAAGTAAGTAATTGGTGTGAGTGTAGGAAAGTTTAAAAAAAAATATATATATATTAAAGACTAGCTGACCCGACATACGTTGTTCTGTCTAAATTCTAATAAGTAAGAAAGTAAGTAATTATTTATTCAGTGCTTCCAATACATAAACATTACATTAGGTTTCTTATATCTAAGGTAGGTATAATGAGAAACAACTGAAAGGGCTGACCAGCTCAGCTCATGTTGTAACTTGTAGCCACAACGCTGATTTTTTGTTGGACCCATAAAAAATATCATCATCATCATCTCAGCCAAAAGACGTCCACTGCTGGACAAAGGCCTCCCCCAAGGATATGAGGGGTATTTGCCGTAATCGCCACGCTTGGCAGGCGGGTTGGCGATCGCAATAGGTCGAGGGTAACCTCAGAGAGATGCTGCTGCCCATCCTCTGGATTGGTCCCTTAGTCGGCTTTTACGACACCCACGATAAGAGATGGGGTGGTGCAATTCTTTATCCCCGGCACCACACAGGGATAAAAAATATATACATAAATAATATGTGTAAACAACCGCACGAAAAGAATTACGCACTTATTTAGCACGTCTGTTAGTTCCACCACGAACGCCATCTTGGCGATGCTCACACAAAATTACCAATTTAAAATCTTTCGATTTCTCAGCCATTTTTTTGAGGTTTTCCCTTTGTTTCTTCTTTTAAATCATCCTGGTATTAGAGGGAACAAAACGGGAAAAAAACATATTCAAATCAGTCAAGCCGTTTCTGAGTTTGAGCGAGACTAACAAACAGGAAAAGATATACCTAGAGTTTGTCGCTGGAAAACCTGAACGCGATCAGCTCAAAACAGAAGGGATTGGCGTAACATGGAGGAGACCTATGCCCAGCTGTGGGTAAATACGGGCTGCTAATGACGATGATGATGATGATATAGGCACCCTATGAGTGCGAGCTTTTTCCAACATTCAATCACGTTTACAAAAATAAGAATTTCTATAGTAACATTGCAAAAAATGTACACACGCGTGAGGGAAGATGACAACAACGTTAAATAATTCCAGAACAAAACGTTTATTAAGTATAAAAACTTCCTACACTCACACGAAATATCTAGCCCAAGAGAAGCTTCGTTAAGAAACTCGTTAAATGGTTACTAGACAACGGATAAACATACTTAAATACACACTTATTACACATAGAAAACACCCAGACCCGAAACAATTTAGAAAAAAAATATTCTAAATTGACCCGACCGGGGATCGAACCCGGGACCTCAGAGATAGCGATACCATGAAAACCGGTGTACAAACCACTCGACCAAGGATGTCGTCCAAGGAGGAGGTATGATCTTTAAGAGTATATATCACGTAACAGTTCTAAAACATTACAACCTATTTTTTGATTTCTCCTGAGCATGAATTTCTGTAACCTAAAAAGTTTTTAATTAACACTTAATAACGAAACACAAAAGTGACGTTATAGCACAGACCTGTTAGAGATAACATCGTCATAGTTTGCACTTACCAAACGGATCAAAAGAAAAAAGTTTTGACAGTGGCCAAAAAATTTGTTTATTGTAAAGTTGACTGGTTATTTCACATTCGTAGTTTTGTTTTGATTAAAAACCAGCAACCGTCTCAATAATAATGTTACTACTCGTAGTATCAATAAACAAACAACAGAATAACAAAAGTTAATAATATGCCACATTTCGCTATAATAATGCTAATGCTTCCGACTTTACGACATTTTAATTGTGAATTAATTTATTCCAAAGAACAATAGTAAAATGTATCCTCTCCACATGTGGTTCGAAATGAGTTTTATTGATAATAATTTTGAAATTTCTAAACATTTATTCGACTATAAAAATAAAGAGCATTAAGAAAGAACGAGCTCCCAGAGGTCAACCTAAAGGACTACTGCCACAGAAGAACACTAGCAGAACTTGTAATCTTTTGTTGTTGACGGAATTCCGCCATTATAGCCATTACAAGTTGCAGAGCACAGCGTTCATTCTAAATCGTACCATACGGCCACTCGCACTAGAGCGCAATTCCTTTGTATTCAGAATTTTGAACCACCTTTTGAGCATTAGGGTTGTCAAGCAAAGCAAAATATTATTGTTCAATAAACACGACCTCCCTCAACATACCTAACAACGGAGATAAGAAGTCGGTACAGTTTCGGTAATAATGATCAAATAAAGTGTAAAAACGACCTACTCGTTAAAAATTATGGGTGAACGTACTAAAGCGTTGTTTGTTCGCTTATAAGTATGAGCGCGAGACGGCCCGGCTGATAGGGTTGCCAACTATTTTTCAGGAAATTAAAGTAAATCTATCACTAACTAGTATAAAAAAGGAAATGAAGAAAAAATAAAGTATTTTCCAAATTTATTTATGCGTTGCGTTTCGTTTAACTTCACCTGAGTCTAAGTACCATTCAGTAGTTCAGAAATTAAGTCAACAGGAATATTCCGTTCAAACGCACGCATTAGTCGGAAATAAAATATTTTCCATACTTTATTTTTATTAAAAAGAATAAAGTATGGGGATGGAAAACAGCGAAGGGTACGTTATTTTAAAGTATGGTTGGCAACCCTACCCGGAATCCTCAACAAGTGAGCCACAGAGCTTCTTGGCGGGAAAGTAAAGCGTCATGTCTGCGGTTTTGTTTTATTTTCTAAAATTTGTGTTATGTCGAACATTAATGTGAAATAATGGTAGATTATTAACCGTTAAGTGTTCGTGAGTGTGCATAAGTGTTGGCAAATGAAACAAAACAGTGCAACGTCACTTTTCAAATTCTCTCAAGAAGCTCGCGTGAGGACTTAGTAAAGCCCCACATCTTTACTGAGATACTCGAGGGGTTGGGGGGTATATCATTTCTCACTTCCCATTTCTAATATCATTCATCATCATCATTAAGGAAATATTGTTTATTTATGTATTACTTGTAAGAAAAATTACTTTGACACTTGCTAAATGTGCTAAAAGAACGAAGCCATCAACTAAAAAAGTGAGCCACAGGCCTCAGAACAATAATAAATTAAGTTTTATATTACTAACAAAAATTGTATATTGGTATGTATATGTTAGTTTATAAGGTATTTATCTATGGGCCTGTTATTTTTGTAAGTTTAAATTGTTGCCTGAAAATAAACGAATTTATTATTATTAATAACTAAAGCTATGGAAGGATGGCTAAAATAAAAATCATGCAACTATGTTTAGTTCCGTTCTATCTTATGGCTAGAAAAGGAGGTTGGAGTGCGACAAATTGTTGACACTTAGTTTTTATTTTTTGTATTGTTATGTCAAACGGTCATCAGATAATCGGTGATCAAAAAAAATCTTTGAGTCCTTTATAAAGTCATTCACTACATTACCTCAAATATGACGTCACAAATCTGGTGACACCTTCGAAATAACGAAAGAAAAGGGACAATCGATCTCTTTCCAATACATCACTTAGGTTCATTAGTTAAAATAGTATGAATGAGTGTTGCTATTTTAGTCCGGTTTCTATAGCTTTAGTTATTATTCTGAGCCACAGGCTATCTTCCTATACGATATTTTTAAAAAAGTTTTAAGAATGGTGTTAACATTTTTATGGCTAATTTTGTTTGGCGCCTCGGCGTATGTCTGTAATAAAATATTTAATTTATGTTCATTGATTTCGGATGATTTGGATAAACACATTTAAAAAAATTTAAATAGTTACATAAAAGTAATTATTAGCTTACCTATCTACCTACCGAATACGAATGTCTTATTACGTTTCTTTAAATAAGAGTCCCGCTATAGAGTTTTTATTTAATTTAGTTATTATGACCTCTGTATATTTTAGCAATAAAACTTGAGATAGGTAGGCAAGTGTTGTGAAACAGGTATTATGTTATTATTTTTAATTAAGATTAGATGTAAATATTCAAATTGTTAATAATTGAAATTCAACACTTATTTTTTTTTGAAGTAGTTTTTTTTTCATGATGATTATTATGACCTTTATAATGTTTTGTAGGGTCTGTGGTTACAGGGAGACATAAGAGAGACTGAGGTGTTATTACGTGGTTATCACACTAATATTATAAATGCGAAAGTTTGTGTGTATGTATGTACATATTTGTTGCTTCCTCATGCTACAACGGATGGATGGATTTGGATGAAATTCGGCATACAGATAGTTTATAACCTGGATTAAAACATAGGATACTTTTTATCCCGATATTCCCACGGGAACGGGAACCACGCGGGTGAAACCGCGACGGGCCGCTAGTTAGGTATATATTATTTTGTCCATGGTGGTTAGAACAGAAAGAACTCGATTAAAACTCATTGGTCCTCTTGTACATTTTTTTTAAATTATTATTTGATGCCGTACCGCACAATACTATTTACACTATTAGCACTTCACTCGCGACTACTATGATAAGGAAACCAGGATCTGATGATGGCGTCCCAGAGAAATCGAGGGGAACCTTCGAAAATAGAGTGGCGATTGGCGTTTGTTAATGTTTTCATTAAGTATTTTCATGAAGGTCTGGAGTCGATCTGATGATGGAGCCGAAAGACAGTCGAGGGAACTCCTCAACGATTTACAGCAATTACATGGTGTTTGGGCTTGATTAACTTGTATTGATGAGAACTTTACACCTAGACGGGTTGTGACTGTCATTAGGGGTCTGATGATGAATAGATAATTAGACAATTAAAATTTTCACAGATGATGTATTTCTGTTGCCGCTATAATATAATAACAAATACTAAAAAACAGAATAAAATAAATATTTAAGGGGGCTCCCATGCAAAAAACGTGATTTTTTGCTCGTTTTTACTCGATGTTGATATCGGCAACAGGTAGACGCTTGAAATATTCACAAAATATTAAGTTATATAAATTCACTTTAAAAACAAATAATAAAATAAAAATAAAATAAATATTTAAGTGGGGCTCCCATACAACAGACATGATTTTTTTTGTCGTTATAGATAATGGTACGGAACCCTTCGTGCGCAAGCCCAACTCGCGCTTGGCCGGTTTTATGTATAACTATCCTTTTTATTCAATAAACTTTCAACCATATGCCATTATATTAATGTAGTTGAGTGGTAAATTAGAAGGGTTAATGATTTGTTAAATGATTTAAAAAGTTTATGTTAAATTTTGGAATGTTACTTTGATTTTATTATTCGTTGTTGTTGATATAAATTTTTATAAAATGTTAATTTTTGTGCACGCTGTGATTACCTATAAATTTAAGAACAGTATGTAACAACCCTAATATAAATATTAAATTGTAATGCTGTATCTTATGTTGGTGATCCAATAAATTAATATTACTTTGAACTATAATTATAATTTCATTATTTTGATTTTGTTACTAAAAATACAAAACTCATGTCCATTGTACTAGCATTAAATTACACTTTATGTCAATAATTATTTTAAGGCGGAGCCTGTATCTCATAACACGGGGTAAAACCTTATATGAGATCAGTTCACACATGTACTGTATAAAGTGTTTATTTAATAAAGAATATTTGATATTTGATATTTGAATCTGAATCCGGAGTAGTGAAGGCATCTGGCGCATAGAGCACGTATGTGATTTAATTTGTGTTTCTATTGATATTTCTATCCGTATTTTCATCTTATCTACATTTCATCATATTCATGTAAATATATTATATAATAAACGTTTTCTATAATTTATCCTACTAATATTAAAACGCGAAAGTTTGTAAGTATGGATGTTTGTTACTCTTTCAAGTAAAAACTACTGAATGGATTTGGATTAAATTCGGCATACAGATAGTTTATAACCGGGAATAACACATAGGATACAAGGGAACGGGAACCACGCGGGTGAAACCGGGAACCACGCGGGTGAAACCGCGAGCGGCCACTAGTATAAAATATGTATGTAACTATGTTTTTTAAATTATTATTATAGGTACACGCACACAAACAACACTACAGTCACACTCACACACTATAGGCCCTGTCAGAATACCAGCGTCGTTGTGGTGCTGTTTGTTTCTCAGCACCGCAACGGCACAAGCTGAGGCAGGGTTCTAGTCGGCCTTCACACACATTCATGCTTCCTTTTTTTTTTTTTTTTTTAGTTGATGGCTTTGTTCGATTAGCACATTTAGCCAGTGTCAAAATAAATTTTCGTACAAGTAATACATAAATAAACAATATTTCCTTAAATGATGATGAATGATATTAGAAATGGGAAGTGAGAAATGATATACCTCCCAACCCCTCGAGTATCTCAGTAAAGATGTGGGGCTTTACTAAGTCCTCACGCGAGCTTCTTGAGAGAATTTGAAAAGTAACGTTGCACTGTTTTGTTTCATTTGCCAACACTTATGCACACTCACGAACACTTAACGGTTAATAATCCACCATTATTTCATATTAATATTCGACATAACACAAATTTTGGAAAATAAGACAAAACCGCAGACATGACGCTTCACTTTCCCGCCAAGAAACCCTCATGCTTCCTTATTGTTGTTTAATTTTTTTTTTTCTCTTCGTTGATGGCTTTGTGCGATTAGCACATTTAGCCAGTGTCAAAGTAATTTTTCTTTCAAGTAATACATAAATAAACAATATTTCCTTCGTCCTCCAGTAATGATGATGAATGATAATAGAAATGAGAAGTGAGAAATTATATACCCCCCAACCCCTCGAGTATCTCAGTAAAGATGTGGGGCTTTACTAAGTCCTCGGCGTACCTACTTCTTGAGAGAATTTGAAAAGTGACGTTGCACTGTTTTGTTTCATTTGCCAACACTCATGCACACTCACGAACACTTAACGGTTAATAATCCACCATTATTTCACATTAATTTTCGACATAACACAAATTTTGGAAAATAAGACAAAACCGCAGACATGACTCTTTACTTTCCCGCCAAGAAGTCTAATGTTTTCTTATTCATCGTTTTTTTTCTGTAATGTGTGTGTAATCGTCAATAAATAATTTATTTCTTTTTTTCTTTCTGTACAACCTTATGTTTAGTTTATACGAAAACCGACACACGGGTCAAATATTTTCATTTAAAAAATCAGAACAAAAAAAATTAAAATAATATCTTGAAAACTTACAAAGTTACAAGCTTTTTGTGCTGTCCCGTTGTGTGTTTTTAGTAGGGTATACTTTATTTGAGGTTTTGTAAATATTATTTGGTCAAAATGTAACATGGTATAAAAAATATTGAAATCGATTCTATTACTGATTCTGAACAAACAGTTTTCAGGTTTCGTATAAACTAAAAATAACATTGTATATGTATTTAAAGTTCAAAGTCCATTGAGGTACAGTTTGTGGTAGTATGATGGGCGTGCTTGTGTGTGTACAACTCACACTTGACCTAAAATTTGCTATGCCAAAATTGTTTTCACAAAAATAGACTTGATGGTTCTTATGGCACTTTGTCAGTATCTCTTATAGTTTCGGAATTCCATATACCTACTGTCCCAGTTAAAAGGAACATCTATAGGTATATATTAATAGCGTAAGCCGATTTTTGTCCCAGTGATTATGGGACGATAGCTGCACATAAAAAATCGGTTATGGTCTCATTTTGAAGAGCTCCAGCCGTAGATGTGCAGAAAAATAAAGAAACCTGTCATAGGTTTCGAAATTCCTAAGAAATCTGTTGAATAAACGCGAAGTTTTGCGGGCATAATAATAACTTGTCCTGACTGACTGATTCATCATCGCCGAGCCTAAACCGCTGAAGCTAATTTGATGAAATTTGGATTGTAGGTTCATTGAGTGACGTAACCAGCCACTGAGAAAGGATTTTACGAAAATCACACCCTAAGGGGGTCAAATAAGGGGTGAAAGTTTGTATGAAAATCCGTCAGTTTTGAAGTAAAATGCATGAAAATTGGTATTTGGCGTTTTGAAATGACATAAAGAATGACATGTTGCAGGAATTTTGTTTATTTTCCTTTAAAGGGGTAAAAGAGAGAAGAAGGTTTTTTTGGGGAAATCGTTATTTTAAAGTAAAAATTAATAATTTAATCGATCTATAGAGTTTTCAATAAAAATAAAAAATTGCCTGTTTTAGCATTTTTCGAAAAACCTCTCCTATAGGGGTGAAATAAGGGTGGAAAGTTTATATGAAATCTGTCATTTCCTTATTTGCAATTCATGTTTAGCACATTAAGGCCCGGTTTTTCAATTCTCAGATAAGTTTTCCAACGAATAATTTTGTCATTGTGACATATTTTCTAAGGAGAATCTGTCATTATGTAAAAATTGTTCAATGAATTAAATTATAACTGACGATTGAAATATCAGCCCTAAATATTGTACCATCTTTTAATACCATGTTTAATGCAAATAAAGATTTATTATTATTACTATTAAGTTTATATAAAGGTATTTGGCCTGGCTAAAAGTTATGAAGTGTTTCAGGATTACCCCTACTAGGCCTACTACAGATACACCTTTAATAAGTTTGGCTTTTATAAAAATAATTACAAGTCGTGTTGCCCATGTGAGCAAATCCGCGAGCAAAAGCTAGTAAGTACTGTATGTATATAATATAGTTATATAACATTTAACGCCTCGATACTCGATAATTTTTTTTTTTTTTTTTTTATGCATAGCCCGGGGTTTGTAATCACCGACCCCTATTTGGCAAGCGTGGTGATAAGGCCAATATTAATTGATTATTAGTATTTATGTTAATCTGTAAGGTATCTATTCTATGGTCCTCTTTGTATTTTACCATCTTGTACACTGTTTTGTTGCCTGAAATAAATACATCTATTCTATTCTATTCTAATACCTACCTACAAATTGTAGCGATGACTTGATTTCAATCATTGAGGCGTTTGCCCAGCAGTGGACATTGACAGGAATAGAGTTTGTAGCATTTCATAATGTACACATGTGATGGCATAATGACATTCACAAGAGCTACTTGTAGCCTAAACTGAATAAATGATTTTGAATTTTGAATTTTTTGAATTTTTTGAACACTATTTGTGATAAAGGGTAGAATGTAAGATCATTGAAAAGGACACCAAAACTAAAATGTCGTTTTCTCAAATTTAGTCACAGCGAATAAAAAAATGTAAAATACTATAAACTAAAGCATTACGCTTAAACAATAATTTAAAAAACAAGCACACTTACCAACAATAATCCCAATTTCAGATGCATGTTCACAAAGATAATTATTTACGTTTAAAAGTAATCTTTTACGACAAAAGAGGTTTGTGTACAAAATTAAAAAGTTCGATTAAAAATATAAATCAAAATTCGATTTACGCGCGCTGTCAATTCGAGCGCCCAAAAACTGACAAGTCCCCGTTCCTTTCGACGCAAGACTGATCTATGAGCGCGTGCGTTCACAGCACTGTTGCCTGTAATAATATTATTACATAGTTCGTGACTTTTGACCTCTAGACGGGAGAAACATGCAGTCGCTGCATTGCTTGCGGCGAAATTCGGTACTCCGCTCGTTCAATACAACTTTTACTATTTCGCGTTGACACTAGCGCCACTCTCGGCTGAATAATAACTTAGCAAGAACATTTGTTTAGCAAACTTTACAAGACAACGGCGAAATTGAGAACTAAATGTACGCTTATTAATTCTAGCTATTTGCAAAGACACTAGCGCTAAGTTGATTGTAAATACGATTTGTAAACGTAACAAGTTCTTAGTGCTTGGTTACACCCGTGGAATACTTAATATCTTGTCGATATAGTGTACAGTACAGTAATTAGAGTTATATAATACTTACGATAAAGTAGTTAAAAAATGTTTATATAATTTTTAACGCAAATTTTGTTGCGAACAAATTACAAAAACACAAATGTTGAAAAAATTTCCACGAGCAGGATTTGAACCCGCACCCTTCTGACATACCGGGTCAGGTGCTCTCCCAATTGAGCTATCGTGGTTCTAACCAGCCAGCCGAAATTATTCAACACCATTTTACTTTTTACTTTGAAAGCCAAAGGCGCCCATTCAATGTCAACAACTACCGTCATTAACATCTGCAGGCTTACTCTTGAACGTAATCCCAATCTCAATTTCAATCCAATCCAATAGCAATGTTAGATGCTGTCAAATCCCAGTCCGTACTCTTGAAACGCAATTCTTGAGTATCGGATTGGTATCGGAATCGCGTTTGAATTGAGAAGTCCCGCATGAAGTTAGCTTCAAACAACATCTGCAATAGTGATAACCATTATGTTTCGATCGTATCGATAATGCGAATGTGGAATGAAAAACTACGCTATTTCACCAAAATTATTATTTTAAACGTAGTTAAATAACAAAAATAAGTTGGTTGGCTGCAAACGATTGTTTTCCTCTAAATTTTAGACAAAAATATGATACAATTGCATATTTTTGGCTGTATGAGTTGATTCTGAGGTGTTCTTTGACTCCTAAAAAAGGTAAGTGCAAGCGCGCCAATGAAGCGCGCCATTCGTTTTGAATAGTTAGGTACTTAATTATTAGTTTGTTTAACTTTGAGTGTAAACCGGGTGTGTTTATATAGTTAATACATACCTTCATAAGTCAAATTTATTTTGCAACACAGTGCTTGTGCAGGTAAGTTCTTTTTATGTATTTAAATAGTCAATATTATTTCGGTCGTCTGTAAGTAAATTACAAAGATTGTGTGCTAACTATCATTAAATATTATGTTTACAGAAGAAGAATGGTCAACCGCCCTACATCATTGCAGCTTGAAGCTCTTGTGGAGTTCCTTGAGCAAAATCCGGGCATCGCCAAGGGTTTGCTAAGGACTTCACAAGGGAAACAAGAAATCAAGAGAAAGTGGGCCCGGTTGGCCACTACGTTAAACTCTCTTGGAGGTGTTAGCAAAGACGGTCCCGGTTGGGCAAAGGTAATTGATCACCACTTTATTACATTAGATACGTCAGACAAAGTGAACAAATGGGTTTTAATTGATGGTGTTAACATAAGTAATATTATTTTCATTATTGCAGTATTGGGCGGAAAAAAAAGCGGTCTTAAAAAACTATGCAGTCGACACGCAGCTTCGATGCGACAAACTGGGGGAGGTGTCGGTGAAGTACCCATTCTGACGGGCATTGATAGGCTTGTGGCTGTGATGGGTGGCCAAAATTTCGCTACTGGCGACAGTGGGCTCTCTATAAATCCTTTCCCACAAACGGTAATATTTATTCAGTGGGATCCATATTTCATCAATTTAATTATAAATTTCTGTATTTATGTACTGTACTAATGTTTTACTATACCTACTCACAGCAATCAGTAGCGGAAACAAATACTCCCTCATCTTCAGCAGAAGAAAGCATGATACTGCCAGTGGTGGTGGTCATAGGTGAGGATGAAGTTGTGCCTCTCCCAAACATTTCAACTCCAGGCACCTCTCAAGAGGTGCACCCTGATGCTGCACCAGAACCTTCGCCACCTCACTCAAGTAAGTTATTAAGAATTTGTCAGTTTATTTGGGTTTAATAAAAAATAGACAAAAAAACTCATTTATTCCGTCGTGGGAATCGAACCCGCGACACTTGCGTTAAATTCAAATTTTTAGCCGCAGTGCCAACTGGGCATCAAAAGCAAAATAACAAATTCCTCAATTATTTGCTCCAATCTTGACAGAGGTACCTATTATAACTCAAATTTAAAGAATTAACATGGCATGTAACAGGTTAACTCAAAGTATGGTCTTTGGCCTTTGGAATGCATTCAGTAACACTCTTTGAATAGTGTTAGTAAGGATCCCAAACTTTTTTTATTTAGTTTCACAAATTTTGTGAGTGAAACTAATTAACCTATACATTTTTTTAGGACCTGCTACAAATGCTACAAGTCGTCGGTCACGCCGTATAATCGCCAGCCACAGGAGTGAGGATGTGCAGATGGACCGCTTGGCTGCTATTGAGGAGCGGCGCGTAGAAGCTGAGCGTCTGACTGCACAAGCTTTAGCTGACACCAGCAGAAGGCTGGATAGGGTCGCGGATGCAGCAGAGCAAATTGCTCAAGCTATTACCCAGGTGGCCACTGCTTTACTTGAAATAGCCAAAAATTTAGAGCATTAAGTATTTTAGGATTATTTATAAGTTAGTTTTATAGTAGGTATTTGTTTGTAAGATAAACCATATATTATTTATTCATTGGTTTTTTATTCAACTCTCTTAGTTAAATTAACCATCAATAAAGTAACATGTTTACAATATTACTATATTTGAATCAATTTAATAAAATTAATTTATATAATTTTTATACTGATATGATAGCCTTTAAACAGCAGTGTCCTACAGATAACAAACAGCGTTGCGTTAAATATAATTATTATTATTAAGTTTTTATTTAGTGTCTTAAGTGTGTCATGCTTTCTTTATTGTCTCTGCGGTGGTGGCGTGTGCGTCGGGTCATTACGTTCCCTAAAATATGGTTGAGCGAAGCGATGGTTGATTCATGCCATGCTCGTGAACGGGTGCCGCCTGTGGAGGCTAGTCTGCTCTTGCATACTTATCTTATTTTTAGTATTATTAACTATAGTTTGACTTTGTTTTACTTAAACAATTTTTGACTTTTACTAGAGTACTGTAGTGGTGCTGTATGACATTGTGGAAATTGAAACTTTTACATAATTATCTGATGTAAATTTGTTAACTTAGATTTTTTATTTTGTTTTTTTTTTACATGTTGTGGTTGTCTTCTATATATTTTTTGTGTTTATTTGTAATGGAAAGTGTGTAATAAATTATTTTGAATTTTTTACTGATAGTTATTTAATTGGTTTATTATATAGTCCACTTTACTCCAAAGTTACTTGTGTAGGTAATACAGTTTATAAGACTGAAATAAAAACTTTCTTCTAAGTACATAATATTTTAATTGGTGTAAAGATATCTAAGAAATAACATGGGCATTTGTTAAATTTACTCTTAAACATTGCTAATAACAAAATCAACTTTATATTAAAATAAAACTAAACATAATTAATAATTATGAAAGAATATCTATAGTCTTATGACCAAAATAATATAATGTATTTACAATTTTTAAATCAAAATAGGATATAATAATAATGAGACTCGGTGTGCTGCTCGTTTAGCACCACCCGGGGGGTACGTGTAGGGTATCTAGGGTTAGACCTACGGACGTAAGCAACGTTCACCCCCCTTCTACCTTACCTTACTTTACCTTACCTTACCTTACTTTACCTTACCTTACCTTACTTTACCTGCGGGCTGCCCACAATTGCTGAACTAAAGAAGACCTTTTTTAATACCTCTTCTTAGTTCAACAACTGATGGCCCAATGGCACGAGCCTCCTGATGATCAGGTACAATATCATTATCAACCCCAATCTCAGCATCGCCATAATCATAATTTATGTGATTATTACAGATATTGTGTAATATGCAACATGCATTTATGATTTTGGCTGCTGTATTAGGATGATAATGTAGGACTCTATGTCCTAGCAAGCAACGCCACCTATATTTTAAAATACCAATAGTGCGTTCCACTGTGTTGCGAGCAGAGCAATGCTTCCTCGTATAGTACTCTTCTGGGGTGCCCACAGCAGCATCCACAATTGGTGTCATCATGTACTCCCTTTGGGCATATCCAGAATCACCTAAAAATTAAAAATTAAAAAATATTTTTACTTTTATTTTTACCTTAATTTTGCTTGCAAAACATCTTGCAAATTTTATAATTACCTAGTAAATAAACATTTTCTCCACCATCATTTAAAGCAATGAGATGTCTTCTTATTGGATGCTGATTCCATATAAAACTATCATGGGTTGCACCCCCAAATGAGGCATCCACAGAAAGAATGTTTAAATCAGCATCACAAATCTAAAACAAAATTATTATTTTTTTAACATAACAGTAACATGTACATGTCAATGAGGAAGTTGACTATATTTATTATATTTGGGACTTACAATCATAACATTTCTTGAATGATAATGTTTTCTGTTGAAAAATCGTTCCTCATTCTCACTGGGCCGTATTATGGCCACATGTGTACCATCAATACAACCCAACACTGCTGGAATACCAAATTTTTCATAGAATCTGAAATAATTTGTTAACAATTAATATACTCATATAACTGGGTACATAATTACCACCAGAATTTATTCTTAGTTTACTTACAGTCTTTTATTATAATCTCTTTGTGAACGGGTTTGAGGAAATTTTATCCATTTGTTGAGGATTTCCTCATGGTTAAGGGCTGCTGTCACTTCCCTAATAGCTCGGGACACTGATTGTTGAGACATCAATGTCCCATAGGTGCCTCCAACTAGCCTTTGGTAACTGCCAGTAGCAAAGAAGGACAGTGCCACCAACAACTAAAAATTAAGAGGAATATTGCACCACACCCATATTATGTTTTATCATTATTTTTAACAATTTGTGGTCAGACACAGAACTTTATCGCTACTCACTTTGTATTTTGGCGAATTATGTCACTTCTTCTCTTTACAACTTGAAAAATAAAATTAAATAAATCCTTTGATACGCGATAGTTCGCCACAAATTCCTCTTCACCCATAGAAAACGCCTTGTCCATGTAACGGGCCAAACGACGCTCGTTTCTTCTTATTTTTAGGTTGTTTCTTCGGGCATTTCGTAAAATAAGAAAAGGAAGAGCTAAACTCGCCATTATAATTGTTAAACTGCACTTTATATACGATAAATCTTAAGTTTAAACCGAACACAATTCACAAAAAGTTACTCTTTTGCTATTGTAAACATCTCAATCACAAACCAATAAGAACACAATTCAATAGCAATTGGCAGCTGTCAAAATAGCGTCAAGAGTACCGATTGAGCGCGAAACCCAATGTTGTTTAGTTCATTCAATAATCACGCAATATGGAAGCAATTTGGCGCTAGTGTTGCCATCAAGAGTACGAAACGTGACAATTCCACAACAATTCCAATGTCGATCGGTCGGTATTGAGTTCAAGAGTAAGCCTGCTGATCATAATATTTGTCAGAAGGGTGCGGGTTCAAATCCTGCTCGTGGAAATTTTTTCAACATTTGTGTTTTTGATAAAGTAATTAGTTACCTATTTTTTAAAATCTATATCCATCTATTTAAAATCTATATTCTGCGGACGGTGGCTGACCGATACAACTCGCCCATGTGGCGGTGTATGGTGCGATTGTGATGCGTGATAGTTTTTAAAATAGTCCAATGATTTTACTAACACTAGTCTGCCAGGCGGCCAGGATGGTGCTGAGTCCTATTTATTGTTTTTTTTGTGTGTTTATGCGTTTTATTATTTTTATTGTCTATGTTAGTTCATCTTTGTTTTGTGGACACGTCACCGATTTAGGCCCCTCCAGAATACCAGCGTTGCAGCGGCTGTATGTCGCTGTAGCATGTGCTGTGGCTGGGGTCTAGCCTAGTTGGCCACACTTTGTCTTTTGTCTCTGTTTTGTATTGTTATTGTGAATATCGTGTAATTTTGTAGTGTGTGCCAATAAATGTATTTCATTTCATTTTCAAATGTATTTCATTTAATTTCATTTAATTTCATTTAATTTCATTTAATTTCATTTAATTTCATTTAATTTCATTTAATTTCATTTAATTTCATTTAATTTCATTTAATTTCATTTAATTTCATTTAATTTCATTTCATTATTCTGTAAGTTTTTTGTTTATTTGATTTTTCTAACCCACTATGATCCATGTTAAGTCTGATGTTGATTGAAATAAACGCTTTTTATTTTATTTTATTTATTTACATTTAACGCCTCAATGGCGCAAGAAGTAACAAACAAAATTGGTTGGTAATAATATTTTTTATCTTAAACTAGAACACAGTCAGTCGTCTTTTACAGATTTATTTGTTGATAAAAAAAAATAAACGAGCAAAAATTAAATAACAAATAAACGAGCGAGCCTTACAGCGCAGTGTGGGCAGGCCTCCAACAAGGTGGACCGACGATCTGGTGAAAGTCGCGGGAAGCCGCTGGATGCGAGCACCACAAAACCGGTCGTTGTGGAGATCGTTGGGGGAGGTCTTTGTCCAGCAGTGTACGTCTTTTGGCTGAGATGATGAGCCTTACAGCGTTCGCATATGATGTGTAACATTTGACATCTCACCTTAGTAATAAGCAAATTAAACATTATATTCTGAAAAAAATGGGTCAGGTATTACATACGGCATTTTATAACTCTAAAATAAATAACTATAAAGTCTATTACACACGAAAGGGTTGAAATCAATATTACAATAGAAAAAAACAGGAACTTAAAATACCTAAAGAACCTAAATAGTAAAAACAGCTCTAAAAAGCAAGAAATAATATTGAAATCATATTATTAATTACCTAGATAACGCATTCAGTTTTAAAGAAGATCTATTGAGGTCGGTTTCCTGTTTTTTGAAGTGGGTTTTTGTGTCAAAAAATATTTTATTTTACGATTTTAAGTGATGGATAGACTTAAGGGTGCGCCGTCCATAAGTGACAAGTGTCATATGTTTTATTTGAAATGCCGTCGTCCATATTTATTTGATGCCACGCGGCCATACTAATTTTGTATGGGGAATTTAAGGTGCTTAATAAAAAATAATTATTTAAATAACCACTTGATGAATCGAAAATGTAGTCTAGCAATTTGTAGTTTATCCATTGATGATTGTTTAGACAAAATCAGAGGTACAATAATTTAGATCAACTATAAGAGATCTACTAAACGCCGCCACTCGTTTTCATGATTTTTGCCCAACTTTAAATGATATTGTAGAAAAAACTATAGCGTGTTATGAATTTATGGTTCTGACAAATTGTAAACACGTTCCCTATGATACTAAATATATATTTTGTTCATTTAATACGATAGTATTTTCAATTATATTTACTTAACCGTAACTGCATTTTTGGCATTTTTTTGTCGGCGCACCCTTAACAAGGACGCTTCTCTGATGAGAAAACGACGGCCTAGTACCTAGGTAGTGGTATTCCTATGTAAAACTTTAATCTTAATTAGGTATTATTTTTGTACGAACTGAACATTTTGGCATAATGAACATGTCATAATATCGATTACTGAAATTACAAAAAGGCGCGCGCTTGCGCGCTTCCCTTACTTCCTGTTACACTGTTGGACACTTCCGTCCCATTTCAAGAAATCACTCCTACAAATTGCTAGAAAGCGAGCGGAAATATATTACATCATCTCAGCCAAAAGACGTCCACTGCTGGACAAAGGCCTCCCCCAAGGATCTCCACAACGACCGGTTTTGTGCTGCTCGCATACAGCGGCTTCCCGCGACCTTCACCAGATCGTCGGTCCACCTTGTTGGAGGCCTGCCCACACTGCGCTTTCCGGTACGCGGTCGCCACTCCATGACTATCCCGCCATCAGTCCTGCGAGCAATGTGACCTGCCCACTGCCACTTGAGCTTAGCAACTCTTCGGGCGATGTCGGTTACCTTTGTTCTTCTGCGGATCTCCTCATTTCTGATTCGATCACGCAGAGAAACCCCGAGCATAGCCCTCTCCATTGCTCTTTGAGTGAACTTGAGCCTTTTTATGAGGTCCATAGTGAGCGACCACGTCTCAGTCCCGTATGTCATCACTGGCAACACACACTGGTCAAAGACTTTCGTCTTGAGACACTGCGGTATATCGGACGAGAAGATATTTCGTAGCTTACCGAACGCTGCCCAGCCTAATTGGATTCGACGATTGACCTCTTTGCTGAAGTTGGACCTACCTAGCTGGACCGTTTGTCCCAGGTAAACATAATTGTCCACAACTTCAAGGGCAGAGTCCGCAACCTTCAGAGGAGTGGGTACGACACGTGAGTTCGACATAACTTTCGCCTTCTCCATGTTCATTTTAAGACCCACTTGTTGAGAGACTCTTTTGAGGTCACCGAGCATTGCGCCGAGGTCTTCCAGGGTCTCAGCCATGACCACTATATCGTCAGCAAACCGAAGGTGAGTGATGTATACGCCGTTGACGTTGATGCCGAGTCCTTTCCAGTCCAGAAGCTTGAAAACATCTTCCAGTGCAGCAGTGAACAGTTTCGGAGAAATCACATCTCCCTGTCTCACTCCTCGCTGCAACTGGATAGGTTTCGAGCTCTGGTCCTGAAGACGGACTGACATAGTGGCGCTTTCATACAAACACCTCAACACTTCGATGTACCGATAGTCAATTTGGCACCGCTGGAGAGACTGTAGCACGGCCCATGTCTCAATCGAATCGATGGCTTTTTCATAGTCCACAAACGCTAAGCAAAGAGGCTAGTTATACTCTTCGGTCTTCTGTATAACCTGCCGCAGCGTATGTATGTGGTCTATGGTGCTGAAGCCTTTTCGGAAACCGGCTTGTTCGATAGGCTGGAAGTCATCAAACCTGCGTGCGAGACGATTCGTTATGACTCTCGAAAACAGCTTGTAGACGTGGCTTAGAAGTGAGATGGGCCTGTAGTTCTTTAGCAGGGTTTTGTCGCCCTTTTTGAAGAACAGTACCACCATACCTTCGTGCCACGTCTCTGGCGTTCTGCCCCCTAGTACCACGGAATTAAATAGCTTCTGAAGAGCTACGAGTACCGGTCTTCCGCCTGCTTTCAGAAGCTCGGCCGTAATTCCGTCAGCACCTGGTGCCCTGCCATTTTTGAGCTGTTTGAGAGCCATACTAATCTCGTATAGGCTGATGTCCGGGATGTCTTCGGTATAGTGCCGGGTTAACTTAGCTCTAGGGTCTTTAGCTAAGCTTTGTACAGGTGGCCGTGTGGATGTGTAAAGCTGTCCATAGAACTTCTCGACCTCTCCCATAACATCGGACCTGGTCGTGACAGTTCTGCCGTCATCGGTTTTCAGCGTCGTCAGTTGGCACTGCCCAATACCCAGATCTCTTGCGAACACTTTTGAGCCTTTGTTCCGCTCAATGGCCTCTTTAATACGGTTAGTATTAAATTAGCGCGTGTCGCGAGTCATAGACTTCGAGATCTGCCTATTTAGCCGCCGAAACTGAGACGCATCACCTGAGGAAAGCAGAACCATTGCGCGCCGCTCTTCCATTAGTTTTAGGGTATGGTCTGAGAACTTTTTGGTTCCTTTTGCACGGTGGGTTTTAAAGAACTTGGACCCAACCGTTTGGACAGTTTCCACAAACCTGTTGCTATAAATATATTACACATCAAAAAAATTTTTTGTTAATTTTTGGCGACGAAATCTGTGTCGAACACTAGCTTTAAAGTGTCGGACACCAGTAGGCTTAGCCAAAGTAACATTAAGAAAACGATGGCGAAGTTCGAAAAGAATAAAATGTATGGGATTGACATAAGCCGCGCTAAATCACGTAGTCAGTCGTATGTCAATCCCATACATTTTATTTTTTTCGAACTTCGCTATCGCTTTCTTAATGTCACTTTGGCTACCGCCACTGGTGCCACAACGACACACTGTTATGTAAAAAAAACTTTCTATTTGTAAATAGGTATTTTTAATAATCACTGTCTTATTTGCTCTGGGCTTAGGTGTCACGCCTGCTCATCATACTACGCACAATCTGTCAAACCCTAATACACTTTGAACTTTATTTCTGAGGTCTATATGGTTGAAAATGTATTGAAGAACACAAATGTTGAAAAAAATTCCACGAGCAGAATTTGAACCTACACCCTTCTGACATACCGGGTCAGGTCCTCTCCTAATTGAGATATTACGACGATATGTTCTAACCAGCCCGCCGAAATTATTCAACACTATTTACTATTAATTAATTTTTATATTTTTTTAATTACATTAACTATCAATTTGTTCGCAACAAAATTTGCGTTAAAAATTATATAAAAAAAACAAAAACATGTATTGAAGAAATTGACAGTTTTGAATAGGTTGATGTTCAGGCGTTTGTACTTTAAAACATTCATCATCATCATCATCATCAGCCATATGACGCCCACTGCTAATCGGTCCTCATGTTGGGGGTTTTCATCGCCACGTTTGGCAGGCGGGTTGGCGATCGTAGTATGCCCTACTGCTTGAGAGAGGCGCTGCTGCCCATCTCCTGGAGGCGGTTTTCCCTTTGTCGCCTTCTACGACTCCCACGGGAAGGTAGTGGGTAATGCTATTCTAAGCCGGCATCACACGCAAACACATAAAAACAACAACTTCAAACATTGCAATAGTGATAATAATAAATTAACATGTTAAAGAGGTAAGGTGCCAATAAAGTTTCAACATTGATGCATATAATATAAATATTACACAATTTCCGTTGATATCTAGTAGATGGATAGTTAATTTCCAAATAACTTGGACGTTACTAAATTTCAAGGTTACTTGGGTCTGGACACGTAATGACGAGACCCACAGAAAGTAAGACGGCTCTCAGACGGCATTTTCAGCTTCACCGGGCTTGTTTGGGGGCGGCGAGAACCTTAAAGGGTTCCTCAAGCTGTGTGAAACGAATCACCTTCAAAGGTTTTCCAGAGGGAACGGCATCACGCACTAGTGAGTGTCCCAGAAATGTGTGGTCAAAATTAAAAGATCTGAAGAGTTACTAAGGCATAATTATTAACTTTAACTTGTTATACAATTTTTAATTAAAAGTTCAATTGTGACGTCACATCAAAATAAACAAGTTACAGCCCTATTGGTTTAGAACCTCTGTGTTTTTACATTTATGATTACTGCCGCTTGCTTATGCGCGCATGACTTCACTAATATAAAGGAAGGCCGCTTAGCCCGGCACGCGAACAATGACATTAGCCGACGTGCTCTTGTCACCGTCGTCGGCGTTCCAGCTGTATTAGAACCCATGGCTTGGCACGCGACGATGGCAAGAGACCGGACGGCATGTCTTTATTTCCATGGAAGGTGGTTGGCCTTTAGTGTGGGATGCAACTTGTGTCGATACTCTTGCGCCATCCCATCTTGCTTAGCACAGCGTGCTGGTGCTGCTGCTGCGGCTGCAGAAAACCTCAAGCGGCGAAAGTATAATAACCTTATCGGCAATTATATTTTCGAGCCGTTTGGGGTTGAAACCCTCGGGCCGTGGGGTCCGAGTGCTCATGTTTTATTTAATGACATCTCCAAACGGCTGGTTGACTCTTCCCATGACCCAAAGGCTGGCTTTTACCTTGGTCAGAGGCTAAGCATTGCCATACAACGAGGCAATGCCGCCAGTCTCTTGGGTACATTACCAGTCGACAGCGACGCGGAGGAATTTTTTGAATCCATATTTTAGTTTAGTAATAGTTTTAGTTAAATTTTTTAATAAAAGACTAGTCACTAATACAGGGTCTAACAAAATCAATAAGCGAACGTTTAAGGGCGGTATCTATACATCATTCTGAATACAATGACAAAAAATGGGCTCCACTTTTATAGTGATTTTTCAAAGTTATGTTTTCTAACAAACTAAATCAATTAAAATAATGCACATCGTGAAACATGCTGTATCTTTACTAACACGCACGCAAGGGTCAATAATAAGATAGTGTACTTATACACGCATACAATTGAAAACCATTGTATGGCATTCATATACACACGGCTATCTTTGTGTGCGTGTAGTACAGCTGTACGGGTTTGGAAAGGGTGTATTTTTTGGTGAATTATGATAATGTTTTGTTGATTATCTCGGTAACGAGCCTGTAGTTTTGGACCAAATTTGGTGAGCATGCTCAGTGTGATGTATAGATGCTCCCCTTAAACGTTCGCTTATTGATATTGTTAGACCCCATATAAATATTTAATTTCAAATTGCTTGACAAATTAAAGTCAATAATTATGTCTCAGTAACAGCACATACAAGATCTAGATCGGATACACTTTTGATCTTTTAATTTTGACCACACTTTTCTGTTACACATATTATCTATACACAACACAGTAAAATGCTATCTATAACTAGCATTTTACTCGCGACTTCGCCCGCGTGGTTTTGAAATTAAAAAAATAACTTTCTCGAAACGAAATTAAGTATAGCCTTTTGGCTTCTTGGCGGGAAAGTGAAGAGTCATGTCTGCGATTTTGTTTTATTTTCTAAAATTTATGTTATGTCGAATATTAATGTAAAATAATGGTGGATTATTAACCGTTAAGTGTTCGTGAGTGTGCATGACTGTTGGCAAATGAAACAAAACAGTGCAACGTCACTTTTCAAACTCTCTCAAGAAGTACGCCCGAGGACTTAGTAAAGCCCCACATCTTTACTGAGATACTCTAGGGGTTGGGGGGTATATCATTTCTCACTTCTCATTTCTATTATCATTCATTATCATTACTGGAGGAAGAAGGAAATATTGTTTATTTATGTATTACTTGAAAGAAGTATAGCCTTTGTTACAGGCAAGGATTGTAGCTTCCTATCAGTGATAGATTTTTGGAATTGGACCAGAAGTTCCAGAGATTAGCCCCGACATACAAACGAAGTCACAAACGCTACCTACCTCTTTATTAATAGTCTAATAAGGTCTAAATAGATATTTATACAAAACATCAGGAACCTCTTTGGCCCATAGTAAACAAACAAGGTTTTAATAGATGTTTTTTTTGTCTGTGCGCAATTTAAAATAAATCGGTTCGAATAATATTTGCAGACCTCGATTCAAAGAGGTCTGCTCTAACTGAAGTGGACAAACACACAGACCGCAATCGAGTGAATGAAATACCATTTGATTTACAAATACAAAAAGACAGTGGATTTTTAACGAATTCCAACTGCCACTGTGGTCGGTATCTGGATATTAGGTAGTGGAATATACGTGTCCACGGGGCAACTAGCTCGAGACACTAGTCTTAAAAGTACTGGATGAAGGATGCGTACCGGCGCGTTCTGATCTGGCGTTATGATATGACCTGACGTAGATGGTCCCTTATGCTTGCGCAAGGATGTCTGACACCTAATTTAACCTAACCCCCCGGTGTCAGCATAAACTTTAAAGTCGTGTGTAGCGGGGTGTGTGCCTCTGTGGTCGGGTGGTTAGACCAGTTAGACCAGATGGTCTGTCAAACAGATGTTTGGAACCGAAAGGTCTCTAGTTCGATTTCTGGCTAGTGTCGTAGTGGCATGGTCAACACTTAGAAATAACAAGGTATTAGGTGCAATTGGGTGAAGACAACAATTAAGAAATAAAAATAATATATTATAAAACGCACAGTATGTATCTACATATATACAATTTATATAAATATACTTAAATAAAGAAATATAATTATATTATTACTTATTTATTACTACTTTTACAAATATAGAACAAAAATAAACGTATCCTACAAATATTATAAATGCGAAAGTTTGTGTGTTGTTACTTTATTAAGTTTATGTTTATGTTCGTATATTTGTTACTTTTTCACGCTGCAACGGATGGATGGATTTGGATGAAATTCGATATACAGATAGTTTATAACTTGGATTCGAGCGCTCTGCCACTCGGCCAGGGCGACCCGTTAGTAATAAACAATCTAAGGAGACGATCTAACTCGTTTAGAGTATAGTTTTTTACAGACAAATTATTTCAAATGTCAATATAAGCATATATTAATACGTGAAGCAGAAACTTTGCACCTCTTTTTTACGAAAATTGCGCGGACGGAGGAGTATGAAATTTCGCACACTTATTTTATATAGAGAAAATTAACCGAATGTTAATATTTTTTTTAAATTGTATATAATAGTAGTTTATGCAACTGTCATATAATGAAGGGTATTAAAACACGAGTGTGAGTTTATGAAACGAGCGCAGCGAGTTTCATAATAGTAACGAGTGTTTTAATACCCGTGTTATATGCAGTTGCATACACTACTTTATCTTCACTAATGCAATTAGTCAAACAACAAGAGTAAAAGCTGACAATAGTTTATTTATAATAATTGTTCAAATTTTGGATGGTACAATTTTGAAAGTTAATGTTAATTATTGATCCAGCAGCTGTAGCGGTCGCGGGGCAAGCAGTAGAGCTCGTAGACGGAGTTGGAATATTTATAATTACTTCATTCGTCTTGTTTTCTATACTGTTCAAGATCGTATTTGAGACTTAAATTTTATTCATTAAAGACTCATCAATGTAGCTTTCAGCCACAGTAGAAGACTTCCACCCCCCGTGTCGTTTCAGTGCGGTCAAATCACCACCGCTATCTATGAGAAGGGTCGCCGAGGTGCGCCGGAAGCAATGCCCCGTGTACAACGCTGGGTTAGGCAGATTCAAAAAACTTGCGATATTTTTTCCCAGAGCACCAAATTTATTAATACCAGTTCTTTGATCGACGCACTTCCCCGATCTATAGCTCAAGAAAAAGGCAGGGTTTCCACAGGGGGTGGGTCGAAGTTCCATGTATTTTTTACATACGGCATAACAGTTGCCCGTCACAACGAAAGAACGATCTATTTTCGTTTTTGTTTTCGAAACTTTCACCATGATTGTACTGTCGTCTATGTTAGAGACTTCATCGAACTGGATGTTGTATAGCTCTTGCCTTCGGCATGCCCCATTATGCCGAAGATTAGTGCAACCTGTAACAATAAACGATATAATAAGATTGAGGTACATAGCCAAGGCAAAAACTATGATTTATTATTATTAAAGTGTAGGTACCTACTACCTAATTTATACACAAAGCGCTTAAACGGAGTGTCTAGATAACTTGCGTGTGTAGTACGTAAGTACTAGGTAGATTAAATAACAGAACTAAAATACACTTCATCATCATCATCATCATCTCAGCCAAAAGACGTCCACTGCTGGACAAAGGCCTCCCCCAAGGATATGAGGGGTATTTGCCGTAATCGCCACGCTTGGCAGGCGGGTTGGCGATCGCAGTAGGTTGAGGGTAACCTCAGAGAGATGCTGCAAAAAAATACACTTCCTTTTTCAAAAAGATACAAAATATCTGGTGAATCTTTCAGGAACATCTTTATTTGACCTGATGTAAACGTCAAGGACTTTTTTTCCTTGTGTCCTTCTGAACTGCGTTTCAGGAACGCTATGACTTTTGAATACTTTGTGATATCAATATTGTTGTAGATACTCAGTGTGGACTTGAGCCTATGCTCAAGTATATATTCTATAATATTTAGCCCACATAGAAGATGGCTTGAATTTGTCGGAGAGGTCTTTGAGATACACAAGAAAGACATTTTTTAGAAAATGATGTAGTTTTCTTTTCGATCTTCCATGCCAAAAAATTCTTTTTCATATAATTTTCTAGATTTTTCTGGCAAAAGATTGTGAGTTACTTTGTTGCCAATTCTAGAATATCCGGAGGCGTACAAATATCATCGTCGCTGTCCATTTTTAACTTTTAATTTGTATTTTAAAAACAAAACACATTGCGAAACATTAAATTCACGCGTACGTGTATTGTCACAGTGAACTTGCCGCCATTAAAATCTAACCAATGAGAGCGCAGCTGCGCGCGCAGTGCCAATCAGGAGCGAGCGCGCGCTGTTTTTTTATTATTTAATTGGCACAAGATCTTACCAAAGAGTTTTGTGTATGTAAGTTTAGTAGTTTCGACGAAGTTTTCACGTATAACCCAACTGTTTTCAAAAGCCAGCCTAATATCAAAATTTTATACAACTTGTATGAGGATTTTGACATAAGGCTCGCCAGGTTAATTGGTCGCGTTTTATTGATGTTATAATGAGATTTTACGATATCGATGTGGATATTATACCATCATGTGAAATTGCTTAAATTGAGTGTTTTGTTGTCTGCGCTATAACAGTAGTAATTATAAGTCAAGTATTGGAAACATAAGTAGAATGTTACAACATTAGTGTAGATAAAAATACATTAAATTATTAAAACAAACTTTACACACGCGTATTTGACACACGCAATAAATATTCTTTTCAAAAATTTCAAAAATGGAAGAGGTGCGGCCTAAATCTGTCATTGAGAATCCAAATTCACATTCTATCTTTTTAAAATTTCATTGCTTAGGGTACAATCCGTGCAGGTTTAATAAAATTACGGTCATATTTCGACCACACTGGGGCGACCACTAGTTATTATTATTATCTGTGGTTGCGGTCTGGTATTTTGTAATGTCAGATGCTTCAAATTGCCCTCAGGCTTAATGGCAAAAACCTTGAACGGAAAACCTTCTAAAACGACGAAGGTGGAGGTTATAATAATACCACAGTCTAGTGGTCTCACTTCTTCCTTACAGTCGTCCAACGGCTACGTCTAGTATATAAAGTGAAGTAAATAGGATATTTTTATTATTATTAACTATAGTTTTAACTTTGTTTTTTTTTTTTCTTAGAAAGGTTTTGACTTCTACTAGTACTGTATTACATTGTAAAAAATTAAACTGGTAAATTATGTTTTTGCAGACTTAAATATTTTATTTAGTTATTTTTTATTTTTTTTGTGTTTTTTTTAAATGTTGTGATTGTCCTTTACATTTTGTGTTTTTATTTGTGATGGAAAGTGTCTTTTTATGATAGGGCATTTTCCAATATTTATGACGCTGTAAGGGAGAAAAGAGCTGGACACTTGCTGAGTTTCTTGCCGGTTCTTCTCAGTACAAGATCTCCCGCCCAGAGTAGATAGACTTACGAACCGATGGCATAAAATGACGTTCATAAGAGCTATTTGTAGCCTAAACTGAATAAATGATTTTGAATTTTGAATTTTGAATTTTTTGAATTTATACTTCGTTCTAAATTTTTATTTGTCCGCTCTTATTATCAAGTAAAGGAAAAGAGAAGTGGACTCGGTTAATAACAGAGTGGTACCCGAGAGGTAGCAAAAGAAATCGAGGTAGACAATACAAACGTTGGGAGGATGACATAAAGAAAGTAGGCGGTCCGGAATGGACACGTATAGCAAAGGATAGGTCAAAATGGAAAACCTTATAGGAGGCCTTTGTCGAAGGACAAGCTCAAAAAGAAAAACCGGATGCCGCTAACTAAAAAATAGTATAAAAAAAAAATATTAGGATAGGTTTAATTTGTCATGTTAACTAGTATCGTTATCAGCAATAAAGTCTAACTTTATTTTGTTTATTTTATAATAACAAGTGAACTCATGATAAGCACACTACAAAATATATAAATTTGGAGTTACAAAAACACTAATGTTGAAAAAAATTCCACGAGCAGGATTTGAACCTGCACGTGCTCTCCCAATTGAGCTATCGTGGTTCTAACCAGCCCGCCGAAATTATTCAACACTATTTACTTTTTACTTTGAAAGCCAAAGGCGCCCATTCAATGTCAACAACTACCGTCATTAACATCCGATCATAATATTTTTACAAATACTAAAGATCAGCTAAGAAGTAGGCAAACTTGCCTAATTTCGGCGGGCTGGTTAGAACCACGATAGCTCAATTGAGAGAGCATCTGACCCGGTATGTCAGAAGGGTGCAGGTTCAAATCCTGCTCGTGGAATTTTTTTCAATATTTGTGTTTTTGTAATTTGTTCGCAACAAAATTTGCGTTAAAAATTATATAAATAAAACAAAAACATTTTAAATTTTGAGTTGGTTGAAAACATCTGTCTAATAAGCAACATAGGAATTTATGCTTAATCGAATTATAATAATCGTATATCACTTCACAAATTCATGAACAAACCTACATAGAACAAAAAGTAATACTTTTTGAAATAGATTATTTTTTTATATTTTATTTTTCATTTTTATTTGCTATAATAATAAACTTTATTTGCACTACCAGTCGACCTTAGGGCTAGGCAGAAAAATTGGTAAGCGGTGTGACAAAGAACGTAAATGAAACATATACTACATAAATTATAGGAACTGAAATATACATATTAAGTTTATTAAATTAAATGATAATAATATACTTAGTATACATACTATAAAAAAACTGAAATAAAAATAGACTACATAAACATACTTAAATATAACAGAAGAAATGATGATGGGAATATCTTACGTGGGTGTTGATTCCTCTAGAAACAGTTTATACACCATTAAAGACTAATTTACTTGGAGCTTGTCTGACTTTTTCCGAATGGCTTGAACCGTGAAGGAATTTGCAACGAATCGTGAATGATGCAAAGGAGTGACGAGAAGATGATTATTTGATGAGCGAAGTTGGCGGGCATGAGTTAGGCTAAGGAAACTGAAAGTACATTTTAAGTAATAAGGAGAATTAGGATCATTTAGAATAGAAAATAGAGTTGTTAGAATTCTGGACTTACGACGTTGCGGGATGGTCAGCCATTTAAGCTGAAGACGATGAGAAGATATTATTATATGGTCGTATTTGCGTACACCAAAAATAAAGCGTATGGAGTTATCGAGAAGACGATGAAGGTCCTTATTTAAATGGGGATAGCAAACATCAGCATAATCAATCATTGGGAGAATAAGGGCTTGTACGATCGAAACTTTGGTTTTGTGAGGCAGGAAATTCTTATATTAAGCCTGTAGAGAGAACGTAGTGCAGCGGCGACTTTCCGGCTTACTTCGGTGACTAGAGGAGACCAACTCAGTGTGCTGTCAATTTGCAAACCAAGGTCTTTGACGCAGGAGCAGAAAGAAATGTCAACACCGTTATAACTGACAGGTGAGACAGCAGAGACATTAGGTTTATACAGCTGACGTTGACTACCAATAATTATGGCATGGCACTTTATAGGATTCACCGTTACTCCATACCGCCTCGACCAATCACTTACACTCCGCAGATTGTCCGTCAAAGCAGCTAAAGCGGCGTCAATGTTAGTAACATGACTATCGCGATACAATTGCAGGTCGTCCGCATACAAATGGTGAAACAACGAAGCGGGGACAGGATACCTCCCTGTGGTACACCAGTTAAGAGAGTACACCATTTCGAGAATCTGCGATCAACTCTAGTAGTGTAATATTGGGCATTCTAGAACACATTTTTCACTCCATTGATCTCACTGACGTTCGATCAATGTCGTTAAAAAAGTGTTCAAGAAACCCCAATATTACTTTTAAAAAATCAACGCCACTTGCTCAGCCAACGCCAACAAAAAGTGTTTTAGAATGCCCAATATTACACTACTGACCCAGAACGAAAGTAATCGACATAGCCCATCGGATCGGTAAACTGAAGTGGCAGTGGGCCGGTCATATTAGCCGCAGAACCGTTCGGGGCTAAACGAGTTCTCGAGTGGAGACCGCGTATCGCCAAACGTAGTGTAGGACGCCCTCAGACTAGGTGCAGCGACGATCTTCGCAATGTGGCTGGCAAGAGCTGGATGAGAGTAGCCGCGGATCGTGCTCGGTGGCGTGCACTTGGAGAGGCCTATGTCCAGCAGTGGACTAGTATGGGCTGATGATGATGATGATGATGATGATGATGAAGATCATCTTGTTTTACTTAATTACATCAGCAGACTATTAAAAACTGTCAAACTTCTTTAGTACATTTTCAAACATATACCTTAGTCATAAAGTTCAAAGAAAGAGCAATGGGCTATTTGTATGGAGATGGCTATTTTTACTTGCACCCATTTTTATTTTTTTCAATTTTATTATTTTTCGCCCAAGGTTGCCTGGAAGAGATTGCTTGTTAGCAATAAGGCCGCCTATTTTGTACAATTTTCTTTTTTATCAATTTGTCTGTATCTGTATTTTTTGTGTGCAAATAAAGTTTATTATTATTATTATTATGGAGAGTTTTTTTTCTTTTGTTGATGGCTTCGTGCGATTAGCACATTTAGCCAGTGTCAAAGTAATTTTTCTTACAAGTAATACATAAATAAACAATATTTCCTTCCTGTATGATGATGATGAATGATAATAGAAATGAGAAGTGAGAAACGATATACCCCCAACTCCTCGAGTATCTCAGTAAAGATGTGGGGCTTTACTAAGTCTTCACGCGGACTTCTTGAAAAAATTTGAAAAGTGACGTTACATTATTTTGTTTCATTTGTTAACACTCATGCACGCTCACGAACACTTGGGTTAATAATCCACCATTAAAACACAAATGTTGAAAAAATTTCCACGAGCAGGATTTGAACCTGCACCCTTCTGACATACCGGGTCAGGTGCTCTTCCAATTGAGCTATCGTGGTTCTAACCAGCCCGCCGAAATTATTCAACATTATTTACTTTTTACTTTGAAAGCCAAAGGCGCCCATTCAATGTCAACAACTACCGTCATTAACATCCGATCATAATATTTTTACAAATACTAAAGATCAGTTAAGAAGTAGGCAAGCTACTTATAAAATTGTTTATATAATTTTAACGCAAATTTTGTTACGAACAAATTTTTTCAACATTTGTGTTTTAGTAATTTGTTCGAAACAAAATTTGCATTAAAATTATATAAACAATTTTATAATCCACCATTAATTCACATTAATGAATATTGTAGCATAACACAAATTTTAGAAAAGAAAACAAAAGGCAGGCATGACTTTTCAATTTCCCGCCAAGAAGTCGTATGGAGAGTAACTGTTGCTTTATTCAATTTTTTTTTATAAATAGAGATTTTAGTGAATACAATCGTTTACAGGTTGGAAAAGTCGAATTCAATGACAATTTTTTCTATACCTAGCACGGCAAATGACTTCATACCACCTGATGTTAAGTGGAAATGGAGTCCAGACGCGAAGACAACTGGTGCAGCGTGAAAACAACGCAGCATCAGTCAACCTAACTTTGCCGGCCCACAAGGTGCTTCTTCACGCCTCGTTTGTAGGCCCCATATCATAGGAAGGAGGGAAAACGTGTGCTGGTAGACTATTCCATCTTTTGGAGGTGCGACAAAGAAACGAGTCACCAAATTTCTTTGTGCGCGGTGGGATATTTGTGACAGTGAAGCGATGACTCCGGAGAGCAGCACGTGTACTCCTATGGAGGAAGGCAGAAGGTGGGATAAGGTCAAACAGTTCTTCAGAGCACTCGCCATAGTATAAGCGATAGAAAACGCTGAGTTACGCTATATCTCTACGCAATTGCAGGGGTTCGAGAGTATTAGTGACCTCTGCATTGCCGATAATGCGTACAGTGCGACGCTGCAATCTGTCTAAGGCATCGAGAAGGTACTTTGCGGAACCGTCCCAGATGTGCGAGCAATACTCCACGCAAGACCGTACCTAAGTCTTGTACAAAAGACACAACTGATCAGGCGTAAAGAATCGCCGCACTCTGTTCAGGACACCGAGTTTTCGTGAGGCTGTTTTGATCACGGCTTCGATGTAGTCTTTTTGATTCAGATCACAGCGAATCGTATTACCGAGCATGTTGATATTGCTCTGCAGGCTTAGAGTGCCCTGAAGAGTTGGAAGGGAAAGGAATGGTGACTTTTTGGCCGTAAACGCACATACCTGTGTTTTCTTGGCATTGAACTCAACAAGATTATTGGAGCCCCAATCAGATACGAGATCCAATACCCGATTGAGCTCAATGACAAGATTCACTCGTTTCTCTTCAGTCTCGACTCGCCCAGCCGCAGGGTGACCGTGATACCCACCGTGCACTGTACTATCATCTGCATATCAATGAATGTTTCCAAGTGGAAGCATATCATTGATATGCAGAAATTAAATAGGTACTTTGAAACAAATTCTGGTTTATTTTGCGTATACACAATTGAGAAACAAAACGAAAAATGCGTACAATCAAGTTGGCTGCGCGCGAATTTGAAGATGGTCATCTTCCCCCATGCTTCCCGCCGCATCTTCTTCTCGGGTCCCGTCGTCATCTGTCGGCCGGTGTCGTGGTTGATAAACGGAAACAAGAGATCTTTTAGCTCAGAACAATATTTCTGGGGGCCGATTTTTCAATACTCAGATAAACAGTCAGATAGTACCTACTTATTCGATGGATAGCAGAATTTTGGGTTTTTCATTTGTCAGACAGCTGTTATTCATTGAATATGTCTACTATCTACGGAATAAATTTATTTGCTCCTTTAAGTGCTAATTAAGGTTTATTCTATGGTTAGAAGCTGTCAAAGCAACATATTTGTAGGTTATGCTCGCCTTCGCAGCTTCGGCTTTATCGCAGCCTCAGCCACTGCGGCTCACATGGTGCCTGCGATTTGTTACAGCGCAGCGGGCTTATAAAAACACTCTAGGGTAGGGCAGACTAATATCACATGGGGTCGGGGTTGACAAATTCGGTTTTGTGACAAATTTTGACCTAATTTGCATTTAATTTAAGTAATTTATAAATAGGTACCTAACTAAATAATATATTAAACGGTGACTGACAACTGACAGTCGCAATCAAAATGGCGTCACGACGTCGTTTTGCATTTCGTTATCTCTCGCAGCAGAAACACAAAAAAAAAATTTATTGTTGTAAACCTTCTCAAATATATTAATTTTAGTACTTTGACGTAAGTGCATTACATTATATTTCGTGACATTGTTTGTTAATTTTAAAGTAATGTTTTATTAAAACACAAAAAGTTATGTATTATCCTTGTGTTGTATTAACTAATTACCTACCTTTGCTTGAACGCAACTAACAAATACATCATAAAAGTAACTAAAAATAGTATCTAAAAATAGACCTACCCACTAATAATAAATAAAAATAAAAATAGACTATATATGTATATATATAATCAGAGAAAAAAAAAAATTAATTAAATCAATTTAATTTTTTTGTACCACCAATCATGTACCCATATTTGCTAATAAAAATATCTTTATCTTTATCTTTATCTTTCAAGAGACCTACCATTTCAAAATATTGTGAAAATAATTTTCTGTTTCCAGAAAAAAATCGCGAACAGCGAACGGATATCACAATAATGCTGCGTAAATTATTACGCAGCATTATTGTGAACTTTGTAATGTTGAGCCAATAACCACAAATATGATAAGGAATGTAGCTGCAAATTGTCACAGTAAAAGTAACATGCAGTAGGTCATTTTAGAATAAGAATTGAATTTATTTTTTTCGTTTCAAAAATTTTTGATAAAGTGAGGGACGTGTGTTTGTTGCATCAGCAAAAATATTCGTAGCCGTAGCATTGTAGCCATATGTCGTAGCTTTTTTTTTGGAGAGAGAGAGGCAATCAGCAGATTGCCTCAAACGGCATTTTCAGCTTCACCGGGCTTTTTTGGGGGCGGCGAGGTACTTACCTAAAGGGTACCTCAAGTCGTGTGAAACGAATCACCTTCGGAGGTTTCAAAGTCAAAGTCAAATATTCTTTATTCAAATAAACTTTAGAAAAGTGCTTTTGAATCGTCCATAATTTTTTTTTATTTACTACCCATTCAGGACGTCTATTTTTTAGCTGTGGAGAAGAATGGGCGCAAGAAACTCCACAGCTTTAATTCAATATGTAACGACATTTACAAAATTATATGCCGTTACGTTACCAAGTTATACAAGTTTAGAAAACCTTAACAATATTTTGGATTAGAAATACCTGTTGGAGTGATTGGAGCATTTTAAACCCATGCTGTTTTGTCTTCAATGTAATCAGACACTTTATAATAAGCTTTTTTATAAAGCTTTTCTTTAATAGCGATTTTAAATTTATTAATATCATATATAAGTTTTATAGAGGGAACGGCTTCACACACTTAAAAGTGCGTGTCCCCGTGCCCTACTAGATTCTTCGAAGGGTTCGTATCGTTGCCGCATCAAACAGTCCCTACACGCGTGCCTGCCGGTTTTGTCGTACTAGTTCGAGATCAAATTGACATTATTTTGTGTAACCTTGTATCACAAAGTAAAGAAACGGAACAGAGACAAAGCTTCTAAGGAGCATAACGAAATTCTTACCTATTTTAGTAGGGTTGGCAAAAGACAATAAAATAAAATAAACAAACTTTTATGAGCTTTTGCTTACTCTAAATATTTTTTTTTATAACTTTGGTTGTTAATAATTTGTTATGCCTTTTGATAGAATGGTAAATTCTGAATCTGATAAAAAGTCTTTTCAAGTAATCAATTGGGAAACAGTCACATGGCATATTAAATGTACAATGTTGTACTCGTTTCTGAATATCATTACCAATATTAAAAATATTTATGTTTAATTCCCGAGTTCCTATGGCCATCTTCCAGCTCCACCATCAGACTCTGGTTACTATCTAGCACCAAAGTACTCGTCAAGACGAATCATACGAGCCCAAACTAGATGGGGTTGTGTCGTTTAATAACCGAGTTCCTGTGGCCATCTTCTAGCTCTATCAGAATCTTTGCATTAGGTTCATATTTGGCCTGCGTAAGTTCGATCATGTGTCTGACTTTAGGACTAAACTGGGATGGCTTTCTATCAGATTGCGACGTGAGGAGCATGTTCTTACGCTTTTGTTCAACGTGCTGTATGACCCTCGTACCCCTCCCTACCTTAAGGAGCGTTTCCGATTCCTAGGTATGGATCACAATCGCGTGCTTAGGTCCGGGGATGATAACCTGCTGAAACATCCCTTGACTCGTTCAGAGTACTTTAGAGATTCCTTTACAGTTAAGGCTACCAGCCTTTGGAATAACCTTCCGCCTGATGTTCGTCACTCCAAGTCACTTGCTACATTTAAGATTAAACTTCATTCTTTTCTTTTAGCTAGGTCTTAGTCTGCAACAACTGTATCGTATGTAGGTATATGTAGTTTATTATAACAATATATATTAGTAGGTATTATGTATAATTTTTTTTTTTGTTGTATTTTTGCTAGTTGCCGGTGCACTACCTCTCATTGTCTCCTAATCTGTCCTATGCCACAAAGGTTGTCTGGAAGAGATCGCTTTAAGCGATAAAACCGCCTATGCCTACTATTATTTTAAAATTTCCTGTTATTTGTTTTTTGTATATTTGTGTAAGCAATAAAGTGTTTATCTATCTATCTATCTATCTATCATCAGACCCTGGTTACCATCGAGCACCAAAGTTTTCGTCAAGACGGATCCAACGAATTCAAACTCGATGGGGTTGCGTCGTTTAATAACCAAGTTCCTATGGCCACCTTCCGGTCTCATCATCAGATCAGCTCCTTGTCATACTGATTTTGCATTGTCATCCGATTTACACATGCATGCAAAATTTCAGCTCAATCGGTAACCGGGTAGTGGAATAAATTTAACTCACAAGCAAACACCGGGACAGGTGAAACTAAATAAAAGCTTGTAAAAATAACAATTAACTACGTAACATACCTACATAACATACAGGTTTGTGCGACCTACTTAAACATATCTAAAATTTTAAATAGGTATAATCTGGTTTTAATTTACTTACCTAGTAGACTCCTTGGGATAATTGAAATATGAAATATCTTTTTTTTCTAGTATTATTCATACAAACGGTACAGTAAACGACCATTTTATAAGTCCAGAACTAATTATTTACACTTACACTTTATAACTATTTACAGTTTATTCCACCTAAAACAATTCGTAACAAATATACAGAAGCACAAAACAAATAAGACGTGCTGCAGGCCCTTCCGTTTGTCCACTGGCCGAGCGAGCGTAACCGGTTTTATCCAGTGGCGGCGCGTACGCGACGCAGCGGCTAGTTGACACGCACACATGCGCCGTATGCTTGTAGTAGTTTACCTACCGACGGCGCGGTTGTATGAAGCTTTGTCTCTGTTCCGTTTCTCTACTTTGTGCTTGTATACAGTGATCTATTTTGTTTTATTTTAGACACGCAATAAACTCTTCTAATTAGAACATTATAGACAGTGCAGTTTTCATATAAATACCATAACCGTAGATTGCATAAATAGCACATAAAAAATAAAAATTTAATGTCAAAAAAATAAGAAAAAATCGTTAGATATAAGTTTTCTAGCTGAAGTTCTGCTGAAACAAAACACCTGTTTTGTTATATATATGGGATATATCATATATATAACAAATATATATATATATATATATATATATAATGAACCTTTCACGGTAAATGTTGATCAAGTGTGAAGTTAGAACAATTGTTGATCCACCTATTTTACGTGTATACTCGGCTCCCCGTAGCGCAAACTGATATACTTTGACCCGTCCTTGATGCGCGTGTGACGTCGGTGGAGCTGCACTTACAGGTTTTCAACATACTCGTCAGCGATTTGACCAACATTTGTTGATCCAGCAACGTTCGAAAAACTCATACTGAATATGATTTCTTAGATCCAGAATATATTTAACTTATATGCGACATTTACTTAGACTAAGTTGATCCGGAGCCAAAATGGACGAATAGGTACTTGAACACAAAGCGGCAACGTCGCGTTCTGCGTGTGACAGAGAGAGAACCCAGTTAGAATATAGAGTGAATTTGTGTTATTTTACAATACAAGCTTTTATTTAGTTTCACCTGCCCCGTTGTTTGTTCGTCTGTAATTAAATCTGGCAAGTTAAATTTGATCCACTTCCCGGTTATCGATTGAGATGAAATTTTGCATGCATGTGTGAATCGGACGACAATGCAAAATTATTATGACATGGAGCTGATCTGATGATAGAACCGGAAGGTGGCCATAGGAACTCGGTAGTTAAATGACACAACCCCATCGAGTTTGGGCTCGTATGATTCGTCTTGATGAGTACTTTGATGCTAGATGGTAACCAGGGTCTGATGATGGAGCTGGAAGATGGCCATAGGAACTCGGTAATTAAACGACACAATCCCATCGAGTTTGGGCTCGTATGATTCGTCTTGACGAGTACTTTGGTGCTAGATGGTAACCAGGGTCTAATGATGGAGCTGGAAAATGGCCATAGGAATTCGGTAATTAAACGACACAACCCCATCGAGTTTGGGCTCGTATGATTCGTCTTGACGAATACTTTGATGCTAGATGGTAACCAGGGTCTGATGATGGAGCTGGAAGATGGCCATAGGAACTCGGTAATTAAACGACACAATCCCATCGAGTTTGGCCTCGTATGATTCGTCTTGACGAGTACTTTGGTGCTAGATGGTAACCAGAGTCTGATGATGCTGGAAGATGGCCATAGGAAACTCGGGAAAATAAGTTCGTACGTTCGTACGTTCAGTTTGTTATGAATGTGGATTCTGTCTTTGATTAGATGAATAAGATGGATGACGCAATGCCAAGGTGAGCACGAACATTTCAATTTTAAAAGCTTGAGGCATTCATTTTTTTTATTTTATTTACTCATGTCGCTATCCTTTAAAACAGGCTTACACAAAACAAATTTAACTTATGAATAATTTTCTAAAGTTTACGTGAACACTACACATTGAAATAAAACAACTTTTACGGATCTACTCGCATTTATTTTAGGGTTCGAAACGTCAGGATAAACATTAACTAAAAGTAATGTGTAATGTGCTCGATGGCGCAGTGGTTAACGCGCCCGGTCTGCGAGTGTTGAGGTTAAGCAACTTTCGCAAAGGCCGGTCATCGGATGGGTGACCAAAAATTTATCATCTCGAGCTTCTCCGTGCTTCGGAAGGCCGTAAAGCCGTTGGTCCCGGCTGCATTAGCAGTCGTTAACAATCACCAATCCGCACTGGGCCCGCGTGGTGGTTTATGACCCGTTCTCCCTATCCATCCATAGGGAAGGCTCGTGCTCCAGCAGTGGGGACAAAAATGAGCTGATGGTGATGATGATGATGAATGTGTAAAATATACGCGAGTAGATCCGTAAAAGTTGTTTCATTTTAAATTTCATGAAGATCGGTTCAGCGGTTTAGTCGTGAAGAGGTAACAGACAAACAGAAAGACATAGTACTTTTGCTTTTATAATATAAGTAGGTATGCAATATGAAAGTATGGATTGCCTAATACAAGCTTTTATTAATTAACTAGTTTCGTTCGTATGTCTGTATGCCTTTCCGGTTCAAATCATGTAAATTAATTTTGACCTACTTTCCGGTGCCTGATTGAGATAAAATTTGGCATACCTAGGTATCTTGTGTAAGGTGGCTGGCAGCGACTGAATCGGAGAACCGAGGATTGGGTTCAGTAGCGCGCCTTGTTGGGAGGCCTATGTCCAGCAGTGGACTAGTTTGGGCTGATGATGATGATGATACCTCATCTTGGGTGAAAATGCAATAATATGGTACCATGGAGCTGGTCTGATGATGGAAGCCGAAAGTTGGCCATAGGAACTCTTCAACTAAGCAAACGAGGATATCCTCGTCGTGTTTGTGCTTATTAGATTTGTTTTGACAAACTATAGCTCAAGAAACATTTGAAGTCCACTGTTGGACATCCGCCAGTTTGGCAGGTCCAAACTGTGTAGTGAATACAAGCCATAATCAGCGTTCTGTGAAATTTGAACTCGAGACAGTTAACAGTTGTTCATGAGAAGACGATCCTGGCTGCAGCATCAGGTCACCTTATTATTGCATTGTCATCGGATGTACATACGTTTACCAAATTTCAACTATATACGCTTAACCATTGAGGAGTTCCCTTGTGAGAGACGATCCTGGCTGCAGCATCAGGTCAAGGTCACCACATTATTGCATTGTTATCGGGTGTACATATGTGTACCAAATTTCAACTCTATACGCTTAACAGTTGAGGAGTTCCTTTGTGAGAGACGATCCTGGCTGCAGCATCAGGTCAAGGTCACCACATTATTGCATTGTCATCGGGTGTACATATGTGTACCAAAATTTCAACTCTATACGCTTAACCATTGAGGAGTTCCCTTGTGAGAGACGATCCTGGCTGCAGCATCAAGTCAAGGTCACCACATTATTGCATTGTCATCGGGTGTTTATATGTGTACCAAATTTCAACTCTATACGCTTAACCATTGAGGAGTTCCCTTGTGAGAGACGATCCTGACTGCAGCATCAGCTCAAGGTCACCACATTATTGCATTGTTATCGGGTGTACATATGTGTACCAAATTTCAACTCTATACGCTTAACAGTTGAGGAGTTCCTTTGTGAGAGACGATCCTGGCTGCAGCATCAGGTCAAGGTCACCACATTATTGCATTGTCATCGGGTGTATATATGTGTACCAAATTTCAACTCTATACGCTTAACCATTGAGGAGTTCCCTTGTGAGAGACGATCCTGACTGCAGCATCAGCTCAAGGTCACCACATTATTGCATTGTCATCGGGTGTACATAAATGTCCAAATTTCAACTCTATAAGCTTAACCATTGAGGAGTTCCCTTGTGAGAGACGATCCTGGCTGCATATATATATATACATAGAGGAGTTCTCTTGTGAAAGACAATCCTGGCTGCAGCATCAGGTCAAGGTCACCACATTATTGCATTGTCATCGGGTGTACATAAATGTCTAAATTTCAACTCTATACGCTTAACCATTGAGGAGTTCCCTTGTGAGAGACGATCCTGGCTGCAGCATCAGGTCCAGGTCACCATATTATTGCATTGTCATCAAGATTACTTAAGTGTACAAAATGTCAGCTTATTCCGATAACGTAAACTACTAGTTCACAATTGACTTACAATGCAGCGGGCGGCACTCGCGCTCGCATTACCCAGAAACCGCCTTTGATTCCGACTGACTACGTGTCCGTGAGCGGTTGTCGGAGCGCACATTGTATGAAGCTTTAATTCTGTATTTTGTGGCTAAAGATATTCGTATCTTTAAACGGCAACGTCGCGGCTGCTTTCAGCCAATCCGATCGTTTGCTGTGCTCTGATTGGCTCATTTGAATCGGATTAACATTTTCCGTAGCTATCGCAAGGTGGATTTGTATATCGGATCAACTTCGGCGAACGTTAGTAAGAAGTCCCGTGAGTGTAGATGTTGATCCGGTCGGAGCCACATTAGTTACCAGAGATGCATATTGGATCAACAAAAGGCGCCGGATCAACATACATTTTCGGATCAACAAAGTGCTCGCGTGAAGTCGCGCCTGATCAACATTTACCGTAAAGGTATACATATTGATCTATATTAAATGCACAATCTATTTAAGGTAATTGGATTAGGATTAATGCTGTATTGTTTAAAATTGCTTCGTAAATAAGCCATTATTTCTCGTAAAAAGTAAATGATACAAAATAATTATTGTAGGTTATCCCTAAGAGATAGACATATATATACCATCGCGGACTTTTTTGTAGTTAAGGTGTACAATACTGTACCTAGTATATTATTTTGATCTATCTCGTAGGGTTCAGCCAGCGTTATGCAATCTCGAAATAGATGTTGTATTCGAAATTGGCACCCCCGAAAACCATGGACAACTGCAAATGCTAAAAATGCAAGGAAGATGTTTTCTTCCTGTCCAAATTTACCTTTAAAAAAACAATCGAAGCTATCAAGTGCGATAATTAAGTAGTGCAGAAAATACAAAGTAATCAGGTGGTGGTCTACACATTATATAATTATTAAATATATTCAGTATTTTTTCTCATTTAAAGAGCAGCATTCAATGACTCACTTACGCTCATTGCAAGGTTAAATTCTTAATAAGGCTTAATTCTTAGAATTAAGAAGAGAGATTAGTTTAGAATTAAGTTCTAGGTAAGGAAAAGTTTATTTTGTTAAAAGTTGGTTAGTGTTCCGTTTATAGCGTTTTATTTTTATTTCTCAATAGAGAAACAAAATATTCACAAAATATTGAGATTTTATTACAAATAATAAAAAAATGTAAATGCAGAAACCTGTAATTGGCTTTACTATAAGCATCAGTAGATAAGGCACACATAGTAATAAGCTGTTGGTTTCTATAAATAAATAAATAAATAAAGTATTCGAAATCGGCACCCCCGAAAACCATGGAAATAATACCCATAATTGATTTTACATAAAAAGTCACGTCCGCCAATGTTGGATTGGTTGCCACGAACTCGAACTCGAACTCGAACTCGAACTCGAACTCGAACTCGGACTGGGACTCGGGACTCAGACTCGGACTCGGACTCGGACTCGGACTCGGACTCGAACTCGAACTCGAACTCGAACTCGAACTCGAACTCTAACTCTAACTCTAACTCTAACTCTAACTCTAACTCTAACTCTAACTCGAACTCGAACTCGAACTCGAACTCGAACTCGAACTCGAACTCGAACTCGAACTCGAACTCGAACTCGAACTCGAACTCGAACTCGAACTCGAACTCGAACTCGAACTCGAACTCGAACTCGAACTCGAACTCGAACTCGAACTCGAACTCGAACTCGAACTGGAACTCGAACTCGAACTCGAACTCGAACTCGAACTCGAACTCGAACTCGAACTCGAACTCGAACTCGAACTCGAACTCGAACTCGAACTCGAACTCGAACTCGAACTCGAACTCGAACTCGAACTCGAACTCGAACTCGAACTCGAACTCGAACTCGAACTCGAACTCGAACTCGAACTCGAACTCGAACTCGAACTCGAACTCGAACTCGAACTCGAACTCGAACTCGAACTCGAACTCGAACTCGAACTCGAACTCGAACTCGAACTCGAACTCGAACTCGAACTCGAACTCGAACTCGAACTCGAACTCGAACTCGAACTCGAACTCGAACTCGAACTCGAACTCGAACTCGAACTCGAACTTGAACTGGAACTCGTACTCGAACTCGAACTCGAACTCAGGCTCTAACTCGAACTCGAGCTTGAACTTGAACTCGAACTCGAACTCGAACTTAAAAAATAAAAAAGAGTAAAAAAAAGTAAAAAAAAAAATAAAAAAACAAATATAAGAAATATTCAAAAAGTATTCATCAAATTATCATCTTAATTATCATCTCCGTTGCTCCAGTGACTCTTATGATATTGTAATCATCAGTAGAATAAGCACACATTGTAATAAGCTGTTGGTTTCTATAAATATTAATAAATAAATAGTTTTATTCGAAATCGGCACCCCCGAAAACCATGGAATACCCATCAATATTTTACATAAAAAGTCACGCCGCCAATGTTGGATCTCGAAATAGATGTGTTGTATTCAAAATCGGCGCACCCGAAAACTATGAACTCGAACTCGAACTCGAACTCGAGCTCGAACTCGAACTCGAACTCGAACTCGAACTCGAACTCGAACTCGAACTCGAACTCGAACTCGAACTCGAGCTCGAACTCGAACTCGAACTCGAACTCGAACTCGAACTCGAACTCGAACTCGAACTCGAACTCGAACTCGAACTCGAACTCGAACTCGAACTCGAACTCGAACTCGAACTCGAACTCGAAATCGAACTCAAGATCTCGAAAGACAGAATCCGCATTCGCGGATTCTGTCTTTGATTAGATGGATTGGATGGATGACCCAATGCCAAGGTGAGCACGAACATTTCAATTTTAAAAGCTTGAGGCACTGTTTTTTTTATTTTATTTACTCATGTCGCTATCCTTTAAAACAGGTTTACACAAAACAAAATAAAAAATTTGACGATATGTTTTCTAAAGTTTACGTGAACACTACACATTGAAATAAAACAACTTTTACTCACGTTTATTTTAGGGTTCAAAATGTCAGGATAAACAGTAACTAAAAGTAATGTGTAAAATAAACGCGAGTAGATCCGTAAAAGTTGTTTCATTTCAAATTTCATGAAGACAGACAGACAAACAGAAAGACATAGTTAGTTACTTTTGATTTTATAATTTAAGTATGCAATATGAAAGTATGGATTGCCTAATACTAGCTTTTATTAATTAACTAGTTTCGTCCGTATGTCTGTATGTCTTTCCGGTTCAAATCAAGTAAATTAATTTTGACCTACTTTCCGGTGCCTGATTGAGATAAAATTTGGCATACCTAGGTATCTTGTGTAAGGTGGCTGGCAGCGACTGAATCGGAGAACCGAGGATTGGGTTCAGTAGCGCGCCTTGTTGGGAGGCCTATGTCCAGCAGTGGACTAGTTTGGGCTTATGATGATGATTTCATCTTGGGTGAAAATGCAATAATATGGTACCATGGAGCTGGTCTGATGATGGAAGCCGAAAGTTGGCCATAGGAACTCTTCAACTAAGCAAACGAGGATATCCTCGTCGTGTTTGTGCTTATTAAAATTGTTTTGACAAACTATAGCTCAAGAAACATTTGAAGTCCACTGTTGGACATCCGCCAGTTTGGCAGGTCCAAACTGTGTAGTGAATACAAGCCATAATCAGCGTTCTGTAAAATTTGAACTCGAGACAGTTAACAGTTGTTCATGAGAAGACGATCCTGGCTGCAGCATCAGGTCACCTTATTATTGCATTGTCATCGGATGTACATACGTTTACCAAATTTCAACTTTAGACGCTTAACAGATGAGGAGTTCCCTTGTGAGAGACGATCCTGGCTGCAGCATCAAGTCAAGGTCACCACATTATTGCATTGTCATCGGGTGTATATATGTGTACCAAATTTCAACTCTATACGCTTAACCATTGAGGAGTTCCCTTGTGAGAGACGATCCTGACTGCAGCATCAGCTCAAGGTCACCACATTATTGCATTGTCATCGGGTGTACATAAATGTCCAAATTTCAACTCTATAAGCTTAACCATTGAGGAGTTCCCTTGTGAGAGACGATCCTGGCTGCATATATATATATACATAGAGGAGTTCTCTTGTGAAAGACAATCCTGGCTGCAGCATCAGGTCAAGGTCACCACATTATTGCATTGTCATCGGGTGTACATAAATGTCTAAATTTCAACTCTATACGCTTAACCATTGAGGAGTTCCCTTGTGAGAGACGATCCTGGCTGCAGCATCAGGTCCAGGTCACCATATTATTGCATTGTCATCAAGATTACTTAAGTGTACAAAATGTCAGCTTATTCCGATAACGTAAACTACTAGTTCACAATTGTCTTACAATGCAGCGGGCGGCACTCGCGCTCGCATTACCCAGAAACGCCGCCTTTGATTCCGACAGACTACGTGTCCGTGAGCGGTTGTCGGAGCGCACATTGTATGAAGCTTTAATTCTGTATTTTGTGGCTAAAGATATTCGTATCTTTAAACGGCAACGTCGCGGCTGCTTTCAGCCAATCCGATCGTTTGCTGTGCTCTGATTGGCTCATTTAAATCGGATCAACATTTTCCGTAACTATTGCAAGGTGGATTTGTATATCGGATCAACTTCGGCGAATGTTAGTAAGCAGTCCCGTGAGTGTAGATGTTGATCCGGTCGGAGCCACATTAGTTACCAGAGATGCATATTGGATCAACAAAAGGCGCCGGATCAACATGCATTTTCGGATCAACAAAGTGCTCGCGTGAAGTCCCGTCTGATCAACATTTACCGTAAAGGGATCTCTATATATATATATCTATATCATGGGATAGTTTAGGTTCATGGAAACCATAAATAACAACTCACTCTATATCTGCATTTGAGGAGAGCAAACACGCTGGCTCGTATGTTTGCACCCTGCACAAGTAATGTTAAAATTACTTTAATCGGCGCCCATTGCACATTTTACACTTGCAGCCTATGAGCTAGATACGCACAAAAATCTTACAGTTCCCTCCGTGTTCAATACAACAATGCGTTAATGGTGCTTTTGGGTTTTTTGGTTTGCCTCGCTCTTGTACCGCGTCAGAGGACCTAGTGCGACTTATTTTTGACATTCGACCACGTTAACGAAAACGAGAATGTATGGCAAAGTTTTAACCCTTCTCGTATGTCGCCAGGAGGTGCTGCTTCAATGCCATACTAATTTTCGTTGTCGTAAACGTAATCAAATGAATACGGATAGTAAACAAGCTCACACAAATAAACTCAATAAACAAATAAATAAATAAATAAACTTACCTACACTCACACCAATTATCTAGCCCAAGAGAAGCTTCGTTATGAAACTCGTTAAATGGTTACTAGACAACGGATAAACATACTTAAAATACTTAAATCATCATCACCATCATCTCAGCCAAACGACGTCCACTGCTGGACAAAGGCCTCCCCCAAGGATATGAGGGGTATTTGCCGTAATCGCCACGCTTGGCAGGCGGGTTGGCGATCGCAATAGGTTGAGGGTAACCTCACAGAGATGCTGCTGCCCATCCTCTGGAATGGTCCCTTAGTCGGCTTTTACGACACCCAAGGGAAGAGATGGGGTGGTGCAATTCTTTATCCCCGGCACCACACAGGGTACTTAAATACATACTTATTATAAATAGAAAACACCCAGACCCGCGACAATTCAGAAAAACAATAATTTCTAAATTGACCCGAACGGGGATCGAACTCGGGATCTCAGAGATGGCGACACCATGAAAACCGGTGTACAAACCACTCGACCAAGGAGGTCGTCAATGCGAGTTAACTGCTACGCAACCAACGGTGCGAAAGTGATGCACGTCCCTGGTGCGCAGGGTGCGGGGCAGCACCAACAGCATCCTGAACATGGTCGCCAGCAGGCTTGACTGATACGTAAATCATTACTGCGACATATCGTTTGGTATGGCGCAGTAATGAAGGGCGGTTTAATAAGTATTCATATCAAAAATAAATAATATAGTTTTCTTTTTTTTTTTTTCTATTTTTTTTTAGGGACTTTAAGCATGCCATGTCAGTCCCATCATAACTTATACATAATACATCAAACTTATTTACTAGTATTTAAATAACTCTAATTATGTTTAAATAACATCATTTAACTACTAACTAACATAGAATAAGTTAATACTAAGTGCCTTACAAATAAACGAAGAATAAGGTCCGAATAGTTATTCCGTGTTTTGTCACCTTTACTCTATTTTGAAATAACGTGTACATGACAGGAACAAAACACGAAATAACTATTCGGACCTTCATCATCATCATCATCATCAGTCTATACTAGTCCACTGCTGGACATAGGCCTCTCCAAGTGCACGCCACCGAGCACGATCCGCAGCTACTCTCATCCAGCTCTTGCCATTCGGACCTTATTCTTTGTTTATTTGTAAGGGGGTAAGAGTCTTGGTCACTTTAATAATTAAATATTCAATTCTATTCTGACTGGGTCCCATGTGATGGACACCGGAGACGAGGCAGGCCATAGCGGAGATGGGAGGACGACTTGACCACTTTTTTGCCGGAGTGGTATGAGGCAGCCGATGATAGAGAAGAGTGGAGCCGCAGGAAGGCCTTTGCCCAGCAGTGGGACACAAAATAGGCTAATAAAAAATAAAAAAAACGATTATATTCTGTTCTATTACTCTCGTCCCGACTCCCGTGTCTGGTGTATGTCCTGTCAACAACTGGCGGTATCAAGGACACGATAACAAACGCTCGTTATTCCAAACAATATGCATAGGATAACGAGAACCCAGAAAGTAAGCCGTGCTTGAGCAACGCACACATACACCCGTTGCACGGACACGGATCTCGGAACAGCTGGGAACAACACTTCCTGGTCCGATCGCCGATCGAGGGGTTCGCCTCGGGGAATCTAGTAGGGCACGGGGACAAGCACTAGTGCGTGATGCCGTTCCCTCTAGAAAACCTCCGAAGGTGATTCGTTTCACACGGCTTGTGGAACCTTTTAAGTTTCTCGAGGCCCCCAAAAAGCCCTGTAAAGCTGAAATTTGGGGCCATCCACACAATTTTTTGAAAATAAAACAAAACCGCAGACATTACTCTTCACTTTCCCGCCAAGAAAACCTGCTTTAATCAAAAGTAGTATACTTAGTAGTAGTATACTTAGTAGTAGAATTTTTCTGTATTAAAAGTTTCATTAAGCATAATAAATTGTAATAGGTACAAACATCCTCATACTGCCAAAAAAATCCGATCCGATCCGAACCCTTGGGAGACTGGTACGGCACGGGGACGTGCACTTTTAAGTGTGCGATGCCGTTCCCTCTAGAAAACCTCCGAAGGTGATTCGTTTCACACGGCTTGTGGAACCTTTTAAGTTTCTCGCGGCCCCCAAAAAGCCTTGTGAAGCTGAAATTTGGGGCCATCCATAAATTTCGTCACACCTTAAAGGGGTATGTATCAATAGAATGTGACATTGTGTGACAAGGGGCAGGGGGGTCAAAAGCTTTGTGACGTCACATGTTCAAATTCGAAATGATTTAATAAGGCGATCCTCTACTGACTGAATATTTCGGTACAAACACAGCATTAATGTCTGTTTCTATGTAACATGTACCTACCTACTAAAAATTGCATGACCGACTAGGGTAAATTGTTTGTTCCCATTATTATTTTTAACATCTGTTATGTATTTACACAATTTTAAGGCAATCAAAATTTATCTTATCTTATCTTATCTTATCTGCGTGAACCTCCTCGGCGTCTCTGTACTCTAAATGTTTGACTAAATGTTGATATTATAGATTGTCTAATAAATATAAGAAAAAAAAGAAAATAACTGTTTTCTTTTGATTATTTTGAAAAACATGCATAAAATTGGAAAATGTGTGACGTCACATCAGGGGGGAGAGGTTTCTAAAAATGTTACAACCTGTGACAAGCCCGGGATGAGGGGTTAAACAGTTCTGAAATTCGTGTGACGTAATAAATGCCGTCTGAGGCAATTCAGCAAAATCTCTCGCACTGTTGCGAGGTTCCGTGCCCGCGCGAGGGTCTAGTGTGCGTTGTACGAGCGCGTTAGTCGAAGCTTCCTTTCTGCAGTCTCCTTGGTTTGTGCTATAATAATATGTATGCACCAAACATCGCCATACTTGCTGGAGTGACGTCATCACGACCACCCGCATCCATATATAGACAGTGTTCATTTTGTATTGGACGGGCTTCGACGTACGTACATCAGGATAACGGTAAGTACTTTTCAATGGCGAAGACTCCATATAACCCGATTCCCATCAGCTTCCAATTAAAAATGGTTAACATGATACTGCAAGCATAGAAACATTATTTCTTAACGAGTATAAACAAAGGGGTCCTCAAATGAAACAATCGATACAGGAACAAAACTCAAATATATTTACTATGAGTGTGAGTGCGAATTAAATTATCTTAAAATATTGACTACTTATGTAAACGGCGAAGACGAAGCTATAGCGCGATGCAGGAAGGAATTAAGCAACGCCATCTAGTTTATAAAATTAGAACTAAAATTGACAATTACACAAATCATTTATAAAATGCAGATATACTATTGGACAACGAGTTAATTCATTCATCCATAACACACAATGTTTATAATGGATGAGTCTTTGTAAAAGTGAAGTAAAACTTTTATTTTGACTGATATGGTATTTGGTGCTAGGTTTTTGGGTTGCAATTTTTTATTAGTGTGGCTTTCCTTCTTCATATCCACCCTTCGCCTCTGGTACTTATATTTATTTCTTACTAGCCGACATGACAGACGTTGTCCTGACTAAATTTCATTAAATTATACAATGTGTAACGGGAAGGTGTGGTCAAAATGAAATGTAGATCTTGTATGTGTGTTACTTCATTATTAACTTTAATCTGTCATGCAGTTAATAAAGCATATGCAGTATATTTACTGTATTAGTGGCATATGCTTAAAGCATGCATAAATTTAAGCTGTTTTAAAATTAAATTAAAGAGATGGCTTATAGATAAGGCGTTCTACAGTTTGACTGAATATTTCGGTACAAAAACAGCATAGTGGCTGTTTCTATGTAACATGTACACCTACTAAAAATTGCATGCCCGACTAGGGTAAATTGTTTGTTTCCAATTATAATATGCTTAACACCTGCTATGTATTTACACAATTTTATGGCAATAAAAATTATGTTATCTTATCTTATCTTATCAACAATTAATTTGTTAGTTTAAAATAGTCATGCAATTGTATATTAAATATTTTATATTAGTGAAGCTAGACACTTTATTTTTGAGAGAGTTGGCTGATTGCCTTACCTCGCTTTTTGGGGGCAGCGAGAAACTTAAAGGGCTCCTCAAGCCGTGTGAAACAAATCACCGTCAGAAGTTTTCTAGAGGGAACGCGGCATTACGCACTAGTGCGTGTCCCCGTGCCCTACTAGATTCTCCGAGGGGTACGGATCGGATCGGAGAGTGGAACAACCCGCGGGCGCCTCTAAAGGTTAGGACCTCGGCTCGGGTTGACCGGGCCGTGGTGGTGGGAAGAAGCGCCCAGGTACATGTATGTACCTAGCGCGTGTGAACCGGCTCGTCGTACCCTTGTCCAACGAGTACGGTGCCGGTGTCTTGGACCTAAACCAGTGTAGGACATCTTTTAGTGTTATTCTGTAGTGGCATTTAGAGGATCGGGCGGCACTGGACACGCGTGGTGGTTTACGGCCCGCTCTCCCTATGATATTCCCATCTATAGGGAAGGCTCGTGGCGCAGAAGTGGAGTTATAATGATGTTTTACATTTCAGATAAGCAATGGCAGGGAATTGCGAGCAATACTACAACTTTCTGCGGGCAGATCGATGGGATCCCGAATATAAACGTAGATAACTTTATTGATAGAAACAAAATGGCGTACTTCCTGTCGCACGTGCACAGCGACCATTTTGGGGGGTTGGTTGGTAAAGACCAGAACGCGCTTAAACTGGCAAGTGCATTGGAAAAGAATGGGGGAAAAATCTACATGACAGAGGAGTCGAAAATAATTTTCCAGAACAAATATCCGGATGATTATGAGACAGTCAAAGATTATCTTGTTGTGTTGGAGACAGGTAATTAAATGGTTATCTTTTTAAATTATTATTTTCAAATTCAAATTCATTTATTTCTTAGAAAATGGTAAACAAGATCTTAAACACTTATAAATGCCTCAATCATATTCTAACGTTCTAAAACAGTGTACAAACATTTTTAAAATAGTAGTTTTTTAGTTTATGAACACAATGCCGGTACACGATATTTTTTGTTTGATTACTTGGCGCGTAAATAAATAAATCTGACCTCTAATCAACTTGAAGGCATACCAAAGATAATCCTAACGCGCCTTTGTTTTGTTTTCATTGACGTCAAATGTTTGACAGCTGGCTAGGGACAGAGTGGTTTGTATGGGAAAAGAAAATTGTTGTTTTTACTGTATTCCTCGTATTTTTTTACGTTTTTTATCTAAAATTCAAAATTCAAAATTCAATTCAAAATTTAAAATAATTTATTCAGTTTAGGCTACAAGTAGCTCTTGTGAATGTCACTATGCCATCGGTTCGTAAGTCTACTCTGGGCGGGAGATCTTGTACTGAGAAGAACCGGCAAGAAACTCAGCAAGTGTCCAGCTCTTTTCTCCCTTACAGCGTCAAAAATATTGGAAAATGCCCTATCATAGCAGGACACTTTCCATTACAAATAAACACAAAAAATATATAGAGGACAACCACAACATGTAAAAAAAAACAAATTAAAAAATCTAAGTTAACCAATTTACATCAGATAATTATGTAAAAGTTTAAATTTCCACAATGTCATACAGTACCACTACAGTACTCTAGTAAAAGTCAAAAATTGTTTAAGTGAAACAAAGTCAATATCTATCTATATATATAAAAATGAATCACTGAAATGTATGTACGCGCATAACTTCCGATCGACTGCACAAAATTTGATAATTCTTTTTTCATTGAGTTTGTTATTGTCAGGACAAGGTTTGTACAGAAGAAAATTAAAAGAAAAAAAGAAATTTTTAGTAAAATATGATTTTTTAAATATCATGTTATGAAAAGTGAGTGAGTGAATGAATGTGACTGAATGACGTCCAGAGCATTTGACAACTTCAAATGGACAATACGTCATCCCAATATATTATAATACTCTTTGTCATTACCGCTTTTTTGCAAAAGATATCGGAGTTTCGTGTGTTTGAAGGTTTATCGTAGTGTTATTTATTGTTATTGATTTAAAGAAAATGCCACCTGTGAGGCGTCAAAATATCGGTCGGCGTAAGCGTAATGCATATTGAGTTCACAACACGGTCCATGAATCATGTTCTTCTTTACTATTTCATACAATTCTAGATTTACTTCGGGAATTTCTGCGCAAATTTTGAGTCAATTTTATCTGGTCTTATTTTTTCGAGGCAGTCCTCTCTTCTGCCACTCTACAGAGTACATCCAACATCGTACGTCTCCGAAGACATGATATTTTACAATGAAGTTCATAAGCGCTTTGAGTTTCTGCTTGAACATTCGTGCTGTTATGTCATGGCGATCGCTGGATGATTGACCGGATAATAACAGATTAGTGATTTCTATCTATTTTGGGTTGCACGTGAAAGTAATATATGGCGCACGTAGATCATAGCATCTTGCGTATTATTCGTGCATGTGTCTCGGGCTTTCCACATACGTATAAATATATACATATATATAGATGGATAGATACAGATAGAGTAATACGTATATTCTATCTTCTATCTAATACATTATAAAATTCTCGTGTCACATGTAGGTTGCCATACTCCTCCGAAACGGGTCGATCGATTTTTATGAAATGTTATATGTATATTCGGTAGGTCTGACAATCGGTCGTAATTTATTTTTTATACCCCTAAGTGATAAGGGTGCTCCACCCCAAAATTTTTTTTTACCTTTTTGGTTTTTTTTTGGATTTTTTTGGTTAAAATATGTGGTATCAAAAATACATTCAACCCTAAGTTTTCACCCTTCTATCACCCACACCCACCCTTATTTTTCAAAACCATCCAGTTTGTATGTGTTAGCTAAAGATGGGCTAATACAAAATATTGTACACACTGTAGCATTAATGGATTGATATTGTTTGTTAGTGTTATTGTCGTAATTAATGATATAAATATAGGAATAAATTATAATCATCATCAGCTCATTTTATGTATTTTGCATTGTCATCCGATTTACACATGCATGCAAAATTTTAGCTCAATCGGTAACCGGAAAGTGGGTCAAATTAGGCTTGCAAGATTTGTACGCCACATAAATTTCAAATTTCAAATTTCAAAATCATTATTCAGTTTAGGCTACAAATAGCTCTTATGAACGTCATTTATGCCATCGGTTCGTAAGTCTATCTACTCTGGGCGGGAGATCTTGTATTGAGAAGAACCGGCAAGAAACTCAGCAAGTGTCCAGCTCTTTTCTCCCTTACAGCGTCATAAATATTGGAAAATGCCCTATCATAAAAGGACACTTTCCATCACAAATAAAAACACAAAATATAAAGGACAGTCAAAACATGTAAAAAAAAAGCAAAAACATCATTTACCAGTATAATTTTTTACAATGTCATACAGTACTAGTAAAAGTCAAAAACCTGTTTTAAGAAAAAAAAAACAAAGTTAAACTGTAGTTAAAAATAATAAAAATAAGTACGCTAGAGCAGACCAGCCTTCACAGGCGGCACCCGTTCATGAGTATGACATATGAATCAGCGAGTATGTATATATCACGAGTATGACATACAAACATACATCCAACATGTGAAGTTAAATAAAAGCTTGTAATAATAAAAATAGTGTTGTTCATAGCGGTCGATTTCTAGTCGCTAACAGTACAGACCTTAATTAAATAAGTTTTGATATTATAAATTATTTTATCTACACTAATGTTGTAACATTCTACTTATGTTTCCAATACTTGACTTATAATTACTACTGTTATAGCGCAGACAACAAAACACTCAATTTAAGCAATTTCACATGATGGTATAATATCCACATCGATATCGTAAAATCTCATTATAACATAAATAAAACGCGACCAATTAACCTGGCGAGCCTTATGTCAAAATCCTCATACAAGTTGTTTAAAATTTTGATATTAGGCTGGCTTTTGAAAACAGTTGGGTTATACGTGAAAACTTCGTCGAAACTACTAAACTTACATACACAAAACTCTTTGGTAAGATCTTGTGCCAATTAAATAAAAAAAGAACAGCGCGCGCTCGCTCCTGATTGGCCCTGCGCGCGCAGCTGCGCTCTCATTGGTTAGATTTTAATGGCGGCAAGTTCACTGTGACAATACACGTACGCGTGAATTTAATGTTTCGCAATGTGATTTGTTTTTAAAATACAAATTAAAAGTTAAAAATGGACAGCGACGATGATATTTGTACGCCTCCGGATATTCTAGAATTGGCAACAAAAGTAACTCACAATCTTTTGCCAGAAAAATCTAGAAAATTATATGAAAAAGAATATAATAACTTTTTGGCATGGAAGATCGAAAAGAAAACTACATCATTTTCTGAAAATGTCATTCTTGTGTATCTCAAACACCTCTCCGACAAATACAAGCCATCTTCTATGTGGGCTAAATATTCTATGCTCAAGTCCACACTGAGTATCTACAACAATATTGATATCACGAAGTATTCAAAAGTCATAGCGTTCCTGAAACGCAGTTCAGAAGGACACAAGGAAAAAAAGTCCTTGACGTTTACATCAGGTCAAATAAAGATGTTCCTGAAAGATTCACCAGATATTTTGTATCTTTTTGAAAAGGTAAGTGTATTTTAGTTCTGTTATTTAATCTACTTACGTACTACACACGCAAGTTATCTAGACACTCCGTTTAAGCGCTTTGTGTATAAATTAGGTAGTAGGTACCTACACTTTACTACTTCAGAAATCATAGTTTTTGCCTTGGCTATGTACCTCAAGCTTATTATATCGTTTATTGTTACAGGTTGCACTAATCTTCGGCATAATGGGGGCATGCCGAAGGCAAGAGCTATACAACATCCAGTTCGATGAAGTCTCTAACATAGACGACAGTACAATCATGGTGAAAGTTTCGAAAACAAAAACGAAAATAGATCGTTCTTTCGTTGTGACGGGCAACTGCTATGCCGTATGTAAAAAATACATGGAACTTCGACCCACCCCCTGTCGACCACCCTGCCTTTTTCTTGAGCTATAGATCGGGGAAGTGCGTCGATCAAAGAACTGGTATTAATAAATTTGGTGCTCTGGGAAAAACTATCGCAAGTTTTTTGAATCTGCCTAACCCAGCGTTGTACACGGGGCATTGCTTCCGGCGCACCTCGGCGACCCTTCTCATAGATAGCGGTGGTGATTTGACCGCACTGAAACGACACGGGGGGTGGAAGTCTTCTACTGTGGCTGAAAGCTACATTGATGAGTCTTTAATGAATAAAATTCAAGTCTCAAATACGATCTTGAACAGTATAGAAAACAAGACGAATGAAGTAATTATAAATATTCCAACTCCGTCTACGAGCTCTACTGCTTGCCCCGCGACCGCTACAGCTGCTGGATCAATAATTAACATTAACTTTCAAAATTGTACCATCCAAAATTTGAACAATTATTATAAATAAACTATTGTCAGCTTTTACTCTTGTTGTTTGACTAATTGCATTAGTGAAGATAAAGTAGTGTATGCAACTGCATATAACACGGGTATTAAAACACTCGTTACTATTATGAAACTCGCTGCGCTCGTTTCATAAACTCACACTCGTGTTTTAATACCCTTCATTATATGACAGTTGCATAAACTACTATATTTTTTTATTTATTTATTTCAGGGATTACAAACAAATGTGTTACATAAATTGGCTTATTAATAGACTTACGTAATATAAATGGTAACACATCCCACCACGTAATCCACGTGTAGGTATAAAGACTATAATGAACTCAGATGCGAGGCAAAATACATACTTTTATACTTATAAGTTCATAATATAAGTGTCATGATTAGCTTAACTTTAGAGGTGAAAATATTATTAACTTCGACGTTAGAAAACAAAATATAAAAGAGAGAAAAACAAAAACATGCATGTATGTTAACTTAACTAAACTTAGGCGAGCAGAATATCTACAGCAAGCCTTTTAAATTTTGAAGGGCTCTGGGAAAAATCGAGTTCATTGAATTTCATGTTGAATTCAGACAGCAATCTATTCAACGGGGCTCGCTTGCCCGCGTTGGTTTTACAACAGTTTACATGAAAGGTTGCTATTTTGCGCGTGCTTCTGAGTACAGCCCGTCTAGGGACGTTGAAGTGGATCAAGCTAATAATAGAATCGATTGCTCAAGCCTCTGCGGCTTGAGCAATCGATTCTATTATTTTTTAGATTTTAAAGAAACATTACAGACAGGAGTAACTGTCTAGAATCAAGTCGCAGGATTTAAAATTTTGTTAGAAGCTGTTCATAAGGGATCCGAGAGCAACAGCACTTAAAATTGACCCTTCGTAAGAATTTACTAAAAGTTTAAGACTCGGTGTACTTTTTGTAAAATGGATTCCAGACCGGCACAGCGTACTCCAACTGAGACCTCACTAGCGAGCAGTACAGATGTAAAAATGTTTTAGGTTTTTTTAAATTGTTGGTATTGTTGTTTATTGTTGGTTGATGATCAAATGAACTGTTGATGTTATGAAGTGTTGATATTTTGAATCGTTGCGCTTTTGACATGTTGCAATTATGGTGTTGACTATTTATCTTTGCTCATATGATTGTTGATTTGAGTATCATTCCCCATTGTTATGTTTTATATGTCCTATTTTGTTATCTTGTGGTTTCGGGATGTCACATTATAACCACATCTAATTAAATACGTAAATTCCATATATTTGAATCGAATACACAAAACAGTGTGACCGACCGCGCTTGCCGTGTGACTGCGGGCGAGAACCGATTTCCATAGAATTGTAGAAATATGATATTACTTATAAATACTAACGTAATGTGTCTCTACATCATTCCCCCTTTTACAAACAATCACGTCGGGGTCACCAGTGTTATGTTTTATATGTCCTATTTTGGTATCTTAGATGAATGATAGGTCTCGCAGCGAGACCTATCATTCATCTAAGTTTGGTATCTTGTTGTTTCGGGATGTCACGTTAAAACCACATCTATACGTGAAGCAAAAACTTTGTACCACTTTTTTACGAAAATTACGCGGACGAAGGAGTATGAAATTTCGCACACTTATAGTTTATATAGAGAAGGTTATCCGAATGTTAATATTTTTTTAAATTATGCATAACAATACATTAAATCAATAAAACAAACATTACACACACTACCATGTATTTGACACACACGTATACCTACTTAAATACTCTTTTAAAAATGGATGGAAGAAGAGCGGCCGAAATCTGTCAATGCCAATCCAAACTCACATTCTATCTTTTTAAATTTTTCATTGCTTGATACAATCCGTGCAGCCTTTATAAAATTATGGTCGAATTTCGACCACTGGGCGACCACTAGTTTATTTAAATACGAAAATTCCATATATTTGATTCGAATACACAAAACAGTGTTCCCGACCGCGCTTGCCGTGTGACTGCGGGCGAGAACCGATTTCCATAGACTTGTAGAAATATGATATTACTTAAAAATACTGACCTAATGACTAAGGTCTCTACACCCATCCATAAGAACGACTCGTGCCTCAGCAATAGGGACACAATGTATGCCTCAGTAGTTGAGGGTTCCGGGTGAAGTACGCTTCCACCTTCGGCCTTATCATCACTTAACATCAGGTGGGATGAAGCCCGTAATTTTTTTCAAATTGTGCTGATGATCAAGATGATGATGAAGATGATGAGTTTCATAATTATCTTCCAGGGAAACAGCATGACTTAGAAGACTTAAAGTTGACAGTGACACTGATTCCTGTAGTGCATATGCCTGGAGCGGTCATGTTTCTCTTCAAAACGCCATCGCCAGAGGTCAAAACTATATTGTATACGGGTGACTTCATATTTGACAGCGAGGATTTGAAAAACTTCGAAACACTTCACGACACAAACAACAAACCTATAGCCATCGATCTAATATACTATGACGCTACATTCGACAATGACGTTTATCGCCACAAATGTCTACCAGATACAACCGAGTGTGTAGAAGCAGCCACAGAACAGATCGAAAAATGGTTGTTGGAAGAACAGGGGAATGCAGTTGCTATACATATTCCATATGATTATGGCTTCGAAGGGTTATTCTATGGAATCGTTCAAAGTCTTCAAACGAAGAGCAAAGAGACAAAAAAGCTTCGCAAGATCAAAATATCAATGAAGGATGAAAACGTATTTGATGTCTATGGGTAATATATTTTTTAATTAGTTTTCTACACGGACAAGCTCTGACTTTCATCTAACCTGATTTAAAGACATAAGACCAAAGGTGTACCTTATACTAGGCTCCACAAAGTAAACAATTCTTTGAGAGGCCTGTATGTACGTTTTTACAATAAAGTTCCAAGTAATATTCAAAATCTTGATATTATTAAATTTAAAATCACTAATAAAGAAAAGCTTTATAAAAAAGCTTATTATAAAGTGTCTGATTACATTGAAGACAAAACAGCATGGCTTTAAAATGCTCCAAGCACTCCAACAGGTATTTCTAATTTAAAATATTGTTAGGTTATTTTAAACTTGTACCTTGGTAACGGGATATAATTTCGTAAATGTCGTTACTTATAGTAGACCTGTGAAGTTTCTTGCACCCGTTCTTCTCTACAGCTAATTAAAAATAAAAATATTTGACTTTGAGTTTGGTGGAAGCGCGTTTTAGCCGGGATCCTCATCTACTGACGTAGTACTGACGTACTTAGATGATGCGAGTATCATCACCATCATCTCAGCCAAAAGACGTCCACTGCTGGACAAAGGCCTCCCCCAAGGATCTCCACGACACGACGGGTTATTTTTTGGTTCTTTTTGTTTTTATGCGAATATGGTTTTAGTTAATTGTTGCTAACAAATTACAAAAACCCAAATCTTGAAAAAATTTCCAAGAGCAGGATTTGAATTTGCACCCTTCTGACATACCGGGTCAGGTGCTCTCCCAATTGAGCTATCGTGGTTCTAACCAGCCCGCCGAAATTATTCAACACTATTAACTTTTTTACTTTGAAAACCAAAGGCGCCCATTTAATGTCAACAATTACCGTCATTAACATCTGATCATAATATTTTTACAAATACTAAAGATCAGTTAAGAAGTAGGCAAGCTATTTATAAAATGTATTTGTTTTGTTTATATAATTTTTAACGCAAATTTTGTTGCGAACACATTACAACAGCACAAATGTCGAAAAAATTTCCACGAGCAGGATGCTCACAAATTATAAGTGTTTGTCACCTCACAGTAACGGTTTCAAATGTGTTTAGCAAGTTTCTTTGCTGACCTTCATCACCAGCGCATATTCGTCCCCACTGCTGGGGCATGAGCTGCTGGGGGATGGTAGATAGATAGATAGATAGATAATACTTTTATTGCAACACTATAAAACACTATAAAACATTAACATGAACAAAAGAAAGAAAAAAAATACAAAGTTACAATTTGGCGGTCTTATCGCTTTCAAGCGATTTCTTCCAGACAACCAGTCGGATGGAGAGAAATGAATGAAATGAAAACATGCTAGAATGCATATTTTATAAATGAAGCAAAATAATAATAATAATGGTAATGATAATAATGATAAACATATATACATAATATATATATAAATACCTTATCTATACATATAATAAGAACGTAGGGATAAACAAATCTGTAATTGCAAGATATAAAAAAAAAAATTACACAGGTTGCCTTAAATTCACTTACGGAACACGATAGAATAGTTTTAAAAAAAATTGTTTGTTTGTTTGTTTGTTTGAACCCTATAAACTCGAGAACTACTGAACGGATTTTGATCCGGTTTTTACCAAAATGCTAAGAAAAATCCGGAGAATAATATAGGCTACATAAATACTCGAAAAATACAGGGTGTCTCATTTAAATCGGTCAGTATGGGAAAGTCTGAAACTATAAGACATACGAAGATCTGTCCTCAGGAACCATGTCATCGATTTTAATAAGAAGAAAAACTGCATTCATACATTTAAAAAAAACCTGTACTCAGCTCGGGAATCGAACCCGGTTGTTTTGAAAAAATAAACTTATACTATTTCTATTTAGATATCGATTGTGTAGGTCTTAAGCAGTAAATGGCTCTTTGAAACATGATGTCTAAAATGAATAAAATGCATTGTTTTCACGTACTTTAATTTATTTTAGTAGGTGTTCGAAGTGACTCTTCGAAGTGGCTCTTCGTTCGAAGTGGCTCTCTATTGCTATCGTGTTTTACGGCTCTAGGTTCTTTGCCCTTTTGAGCCTGTCATTGATAGTTGTTGTCATGAGAATACCGATTTTGATGCGGTTATCACCAAAATGCTTAGAAAATTTCGGAAAATAACATACAAATCGAAAAATGTTAAACAAATTTTAATATACGTATTTACGCGACCAACTGTTAGATACGTTCGTTGAGTTATTATTTCAGAAAAGTTTTGTTACTCTCTAAGGTTACCTACCCTTTATAAATCTGTGAGGCACTTAAGCGAACATTAGCACCGCAGTAGTAAAGCGACGGAAAATAAAAACAAGCTCGAAATCACGCACATCATTAAACTTGGCTGTACATAGGTACACCTTTTGTTTCATTTTCCAAAATAACCATGGCTATTTAGTCGCGCCTGCGCGCGACGCTTATTGCAGTTTTCTAATACACAGAAATGTTAAAAGTTAAAACATTACCTATATTTGGCGGTATAAACCTCTGTGTCGTTGCCCAAAATATTGTCTCTTTTTTTAGTTATGCATAGAAATGTTACCTACTCATTAAATTTGGCTGTATAAAACTTTGTATCATTGCCCAAAATCATGTCTCTATTTTTTAAAATATTGCACATAGAAGATATCTTGAATTACATAGCATAGCTTGGCTGTATAAACCTTTGGGTCGTTGCCCAAAATACTTAATGTTATTTTTTTAAATCTATTTGGTGAAAAAACGCGAGAACAGGAAAATTTAAAAAAAAATTGGCGCTCAAATTTTGAAACGAACAGAAGGAAATTTTGATGTTTTGCACTACAATAAGTACCTATTTTTATTTTGTTAATAATTTTCAAATTATATTAATTATTCATTGTGTAAAAGTTTTTTAAAACATTTTATGCAGGTACGTTAAATATTTCAGAACTTATTCAGATCTTATTAATTTTCAAATAAGATTTATTCATGTGTAAAAGTTTTATGAAACACTAGCTGTGCTCGCGACTTCGTCCGCGTGGAATAGTGACTTTCGGCAGCATTTTTAATTTTTTAGGCTCTTTTCCCGTTTTTGCAACATTTTTCACTGATGCTTCGCTCCTATTGGTCGCAGCGTGATGTTATATAGCCTAAAGCCTTCCTCGATAAATGGACTATCCAACACAAAAAGAATTATTCAATTCGAACCAGTAGTTCCTAAGATTAGCGTGTTCAAACAAACAAACAAACAAACAAACAAACAAACAAACTCTTCAGCTTTATATATTAGTATAGATTTGATGCAGGTAAGTTAAACACTTATTTCAGTACTTATTTTACATGTAAGCGGTATCTTACTTTGGTTTCTTAACATGTTTATAGGATAAATCTGTGTTCAATGATACAATATAAGCTAGTAAGTATCATAACAATTTTAATATCATAAAACCTATAAATAATGAATTTTGTACATACTTCTAGATTACAGAAAAATGGTTTTTCCATTCTTCTATCGCATAAGACGATGGCTACCTCTGGTATCAGAGTTGCAAAAATGTTTAAGTTTGCAGGGTACAACTGTATTAGAGGCACGGACGTAAGATTTTTTTTTATTAGAGGTAACTTCTTTCTGTGTCCTGTGATCTACCTCTATAAAGCTACCTACCTAACAAGATGCCACGAAGAAGTTCAAATTTATCGCAAGTATGTAACATAAAATACTATACTGTATTACCTAATAGACAATAATATAATTTATTACAGTTCTCAATTTATTGATATTTTGTATCTACGAATAAGAACATAGTTGGTAAATAGTTTTTTGTGCCTTCTGGCCGACAACCAATAATCCTGGACCGCTACTTGCTACTCGATATCCAGCTTCGGTGGACAAGGCAAAAAATATTTTGAAGTCCGTGGTTGGACAGTATAACAGTAGACACATCTTAGCTAAGATACACCAGTGCCTAGGACGACTCCGGACGAGTACCTGAGCTGTAAAATACCAATTTTATTAAATATAATTGAGCGTCAGTAAACCCATTTCAGGTTTGTATGACGTAGCAAATACGCGCAACCCACCGAGAAACGGTGTTGTATACTGAATGTATGTGGAGGGATAATTGAAACGGGAAACTGAGTGAGAATCTGTATGAACGGGACGATTCTTTGCTTCAAACTAAATATATGTATGTACATGGCAGAGATGATAGTCGAAAGAATAAGAGATAATGTATGAAAATAATGATGAACGTAAAGGAGGCACAGGAAGTATGCCAGAACCACACTAAATGGAGATCGATTGTCTTTGTCTATCTCAGCATTCCCAGCTAAAAGGATATTAAGAGTGAGTAGATGTACGTACTTATGTCGGTAAATACAATGTCAATTTTCTAAATTTCCGATGCATATAATTTTATTATACCCTAATAAGCTTAAATAGATACCTACATAAAAATTAAACTGTACAGACTACAGCCTTTAGCTCACGCGGACGAAGTCGCGGGCAACAGCTATTTAGAATAAGTGTCAGTATCAGATGATATATAGATATATATATAAAAATCAATTGCTGTTCGTTTGAGTGGCTAAAACTCGGGAATGGCTGGACCGATTTGGCTAATTTTGATTTTGAAATATTTGTGGAAGTTCAGGGAAGGTTTAAACGGTGAGAAACATAAATAATAAGTCACGGAAATTAGTGAAAAAAAAATTTAATTTCCAATAAAAAATGTTTCTTTTGTTGTCATGGAAACTGTCAAAGCGGTACGAAGTCCGCCGGGTCAGCTAGTATATAAATAAACCTACTTAAACATAATAGTAGTCTCAGGTAGGAAAGTAGCGGATATGGCAGTTTTGCAGCAGGACAGGGTTAATCGGAAAGGTAAAATTTTTTCACGAGCTCTTTAAATAAGTGAATGGATTTCGCACGCCTGATCGCAACTGGAAGCGAATTCCAGAGACGGACAGCTTGGACGGTAAAAGAATAATCATAAAAGGTGGTGCTGTGTGGGGGGGTTAAGGCTTAAGTTTTCTGATGACCGTAATGAGCGCGTACCTGAACAATTAAGATAACTGAAACGTTCCTTAAGATAAGAAGGATAGGTAGGATAGGGAAGGATGGTTATGGAGAATGGGCCATAAGTTACCACGCTGGCGCAGTAACGTGGTAACGACTGCTAATGCAGCCGGGACCAACGGCTTTATACAGGTTGACTTTTTTATCACCGCCCAAAACTTCTGAGATGACTCCCGTGATACAAACGAACAACTCTTAATATTGGACCAACTCCCTAACTCGAAAATAAAATTCAGCTGTTCCATACATTTTGGTCGAATGAATATTGATGTTTTGTATGGAACAGCTGAATTTTATTTTGTACCAGACGCCTGTACATCCACCAACCCAAGACTGTCGAATTTCTTCAATACATTTTCAACCATATACCCAAGACATGTAGTTCAAAGTCTTTTTATTATTATTATTAGTAACTATAGTTTTAACTTTGTTTTTTTTCTTAGACAGGTTTTGACTTTTACTAGTATTGTATGACATTGTAAAAAATTAAACTGGTAAATTATGTTTTTGCAGAATTAAATATATTTTTTTGTTATTTTTTCTTTTTTTGTGTTTTTTTTACATGTTGTGATTGTCCTTTATATTTTGTGTTTTTATTTGTGATGGAAAGTGTCTTTTTATGATAGGGCATTTTCCAATATTTATGATGCTGTAAGGGAGAAAAGAGCTGGACACTTGCTGAGTTTCTTGCCGGTTCTTCTCAATACAAGATCTCCCACCCAGAGTAGATAGACTTACGAACCGATGGCATAAAATGACGTTCATAAGAGCTATTTGTAGCCTAAACTGAATAAATGATTTTGAATTTTGAATTTTTTGCGGAATTCCGAAGCAAGGAGCTCGAGATGATACATTTTTGGTTACTCATCCCATGGTCGGCTTTTGCGATAATTGCTTAACCTTAGCAATCGCAGACCTTGCGCGTTAACCACTGCGCTATCAAACTCCTCACCTGACCTGACTGACCTTACCATATGTTAATTTATTCGTAACGTTGTTTTTTTTGCAGGAAAATCCTGAAAGATGTCGAGAACGTTTATACTAAGAGAGCAAGCAGAATACACATATGCAGAAGTAACAGAACGAATTCTCATAAATACTGTTTCACTAATTTAGAGGCCCACAAGAAATATTCAAAATATTTGAACATCGCAGTGTCTACTTTGAAATGGGAAGCGCCGTTAAACAAATCGCCTATAAAGATGAAGGGTACGACCAAAACCTTCTTTTATTTGTGCTACCCGACGCATTGCAGCCAGGATAAGCTGGACGAGTTTATAAAATACTTTAATCCTAAGGATTGTAAGCCTTTTTCGTTGCAATGCTGCTCGTCGACTACTCGTAGAGATCGGGATCTCGTGCCAGGGGAACCGAACGAAAGCCGCACACAAGTTGTATGTCTGTCAAAACTATAGCCTATTTATTGACTAAACCAGTATTGTAGATGTATAAACGGATTGGAGAATTCTTTATACTGCATAAGAGAGTTTTCGTGTAATATTATATAGCATAGCTGCTTAACAGTTGGAGAATAGATAAAATATTGCTTTAATCAGTATTGTACCATCCGTAAACACCGCACTCCAGATTGAAGCTGTATTACATGCTTTCTCCGTTTCTGCCGTGTGGTGCCGGCCTAGAATTGCACCATCTTAACTCTTCCCGTGGGTGTCGTAAGAGGCGACAAAGGGACAAAACCGGGGGGCGGGCAGCAGCGCCCCCTGTAGAACAACTCCATCACCACACACTGAACTGCGATCCCCAACCCGCATGCCCAGCGTGGGGATTATGGGCACTACCCCCCTTATGATTACACAAAAAAGGAAATGGCCCCTAGTTCCCGGCCGCCTCGCTATTCCTGGCCATGGCAGCGGCCATGGTAACGGCGGGGCAGGGGGTGCTAACAATCACCGGGCTACCTCAGGCTGCCACAAACAACTGACCCTGGCAACGTTCAACGGACGCACCCTGAGGTCTGAGCACCATCTAGCGCAGTTGGAAGTGAAGTTAGAGAACATAAAATGGCATGTTCTGGGGTTATGTGAAGTGCGTAGAAAGGGGGAGGACACCATAACCCTAGACTCGGGCCATCTTTTCTACTTTCGCGAGGGTGATAAAACATCCCAGGGTGGCGTAGGCTTCCTCGTCAATAAGGTCATCTCTAACAATGTCAAAAAAATCTCCAGTATGTCGACCAGGGTAGCGTACCTGATCATTCGGCTGTCAAAGCGTTACAGTATGAAGGTCATTCAGGTATACGCACCGACCTCGACATACTCAGATGGTGAAGTGGAGGATATGTACGAAGACATATCCAAAGTCTTGCATAACACCACTAAGGCTCATTTCAACGTTGTTATGGGAGACTTTAACGGCAAGGTGGGAACCCAGACTGGCAACGAATCCCGGATAGGACCGCATGGTTATGGAGTTAGGAATCACAGGGGGCAAATGCTTGTCAACTTCCTCGAGAAAGAGGGGCTGTTCTTAATGAACTCCTTCTTTAAAAAACAGCCTCAAAGGAAGTGGACATGGCAAAGTCCCGATACTGTGACCAAAAATGAGATCGACTTCATCATGACGGATAGTAAGCACATATTCAGAGATGTCTCAGTGATCAACAGGTTTAATACCGGATCTGATCACCGACTCCTCCGAGGCTCTCTGAATATCAACTTGAAGCTTGAAAGAAACCGTCTGATGAAGTCCACGCTCCGTCCTAACCCAATCCAAATCATGGCGGGCACCGAGAAATTCCAGCAGCTTCTCGGGGACAGTATTGTTGCCTTGGAACCCACTGATGCCGCTAACGAGACCCTACACAATCTGGTCGAAACATTGAGGGATGAGGGCATTAAGTTCTGCAAAAAACAGCATACTGGCAAGAAATCCAAACTCTCGGCTGAGACTCTCGGGCTGATGACAAGAAGACAGGAAACCACCCAAGTGACTTCGTCGGAGAGGTCAGACCTGAACAAGCAAATTGCGAAGATGGTACGGCGCGACCTTCGGAGCTCCAACACACGCCTCATTGAAGAGGCGATAGAGCGAAACCGAGGGTCCAAAGTATTCACTCAGCAGCTTGGCAGGAGCCACCTGACGAAGCTTAAGACGCACGACGGGAGGACCGTATTGTCGAAGCCGGAGATCTCCGTCGAGATAGAGGATTTCTATGGCCGATTACACGCTGCACATGCCCCTCGTTCCCGACGAGACGACCACGATTCCAGAGTCACCCTGACACGCCACTACACCGACGAACTGCCAGACATCAGTCAAGACGAGATCGTGTTAGCTCTGAGACAGCTTAAAAATGGAAAAGCCCCCGGTGAGGACGGAATTACATCAGAGCTTCTGAAAGCTGGAGGAGCCCCTGTTATACAGGAATTGCAGAAGCTCTTCAACGCCGTCCTTCACAGTGGGAGAACTCCAAAGGCGTGGAGCGGGAGCTTGGTGGTGCTCTTTTTTAATAAGGGAGATAAAACTCTACTTAAAAATTACAGACCCATCTCGCTCTTGAGCCATGTCTATAAGCTTTTCTCACAAGTGTTCACAAATCGTCTCGCCAGGAGACTCGACGAGTTTCAGCCACCGGAACAGGCCGGGTTTCGCGGAGGATATAGTACAATAGACCACATTCACACAGTGAGGCAGATTATACAGAAGTCTGAAGAGTATAATCGGCCCCTGTGTCTGGCTTTTGTGGAATATGAGAAGGCCTTTGACTCTGTCGAAACCTGGGCTGTTCTGGAATCCTTACAGCGACGCCAAGTGGACTGTCGTTATATCGAGGTGTTGAGATGTCTTTACGAATCCGCCACCATGAGTGTCCAAGTACAGGGCCAGCAGTCCAAACCCATCCAATTGCGCAGAGGAGTGAGACAGGGGGATGTCATATCCCCGAAACTGTTCACAAGCGCATTGGAAGATATGTTTAAGACGCTGGACTGGAAAGGAAAGGGCATTAACATAAACGGTGACTACATCTCACACCTGCGATTAGCTGATGACATAGTTCTAATGGCGGAGTCGCTAGAGGAGCTGAACCAGATGCTGGACGGCCTAGCTTCAGCCTCGCGACGCATCGGTCTTGGCATGAATTTGGATAAAACCAAAGTCATGATCAATGGCCACATTGATCCGATACCGGTCGTCGTACATGGTCACCTTCTTAAAATCGTTTCCGAATACACTTACCTCGGGCAGATTCTGCAATTAGGTAAAAACAATTTTGAGAAGGAGGCCAGGAGAAGGATCCAGCTGGGCTGGGCAGCGTTTGGGAAACTACGTCGAGTTTTCTCGTCATCCATACCGCAATGCTTAAAAACGAAAGTTTTTAACCAGTGCGTCCTACCCGTCATGACCTACGGAGCTGAGACGTAGACACTCACGGTAGGGCTGGTCCACCAGTTTAAAGTCGCTCAGCGAGCTATGGAAAGAGCTATGCTCGGAGTTTCTCTGAAGGATAGGATTCGTAACGAATACATTCGACAGAGAACCAAAGTCATCGACATAGCTCTAAGAATTAGCAAGTTGAAGTGGCAGTGGGCCGGCCATATCTGGCGAAGAACCGACAACCGCTGGGGTAAACGTGTTATTCTTGAATGGAGACCACGACTCGGTAAACGTAGTGTAGGATGCCCTCCGGCCAGGTGGGACGATGACCTGCGAAAGACTGCAGGCAGATGCTGGATGCGTCAAGCTGAGGACAGGGCGCTATGGCGCTCATTAGGGGAGGCCTATGTCCAGCAGTGGACTAAGATAGGCCGATGATGATGATGATGATGAACTATATACGTAGTGTAGGACGCCCTCCGGCCAGGTGGGATGATGACCTGCGAGAGACTGCAGGCATATGCTCGATGTTTCGAGCTGAGGACAGGGCGCAATGGCGCTCATTAGGGAAGACCTATGTCCAGCAGTGGACTACGATAGACCGATGATGATCATGATGATGATGACATGCTTTCTGCTAGTTTGGAAGCCCTAAGCTTGTTAATGACTGGTAAAGCGTGTAATTGATTCCTCTTGTAGCTCCTTGTTCTTGAAATTGACTGCATATTTGTGTAAACGAATTCTATTATATTGCTGTCACGATTGAGTGTGTAATGGCTGTTATATAAGCCATAAATAAGCTTATATTCTCTCTTGCGTCATTAACAACTCTATAATCTGAATATAAGTGTAGACTCTCTACTTTAAGTCAGCTGTTATTGGTGTCAAATTTTACCAGCTGTGTAACAGGATAGTTATATACTTATTTTAGCCTTTAACTGGTTGTTATGTATTAGCAAGAACTATTATCCCTAACGGCTGCAAAAGATAAGAATTAAATGCTTATAATTACCGTGACAGTTTTTATTTCAATATTGTCATGGCTGACCGAAAACCATGGAAAAAGATAAAAAGGACTGGTGGAGTGAAAAGAAAAGTGTTGAAAGAATATCTTAAGATTGTTAGTTGTACAAATCGTCAAAATATATTAAATGACCGACGATTAATTGATGAAAACAACGAAGATTTGAATACACCTGGAACAAGTCAAGCCTATTCAACACCATTTCGTGATGAGGGTTCCTTAAGCCTAACTTTAAAGAACAATGAAGATGAGCTGGTTAGCTGAGCTAGCTTAATTAGGTATTAATTTAATTTTGTAATATCTACTTTTATGATTTTAATTTGAATGTTTTTTTTCTATCAAATGTACCATGACCTAAAGAATTATTGTAATTATATTTATAATTATTTTATTTATTTTTTTAAAGTATACCTAATGATTTCTATTGTTCTTATAATTATTTTATATTTTTCGTATGTCGATAAGATTGTTAATGTATAATGATTTATAATGCTCTTATAATTATTTTATATTTTCGTATGCCGATAAGGCAGATCGCAGTGAAACCTTATAATCAATACAATTAGACCTAATGACTTACCTGTGAATCACGAATAAATAATTTGAATTTGAATTTGAGGATATTGTGCCGTATATTAGTGCAACCGAAGATAGCGAGGAAGAACATTGTACAGATTAATTAAAATAAATTGTGTTTAGAGACAAAATAAATCAATGGGCAGTTGCAAGAAACATATCTCAAATAGCATTAAAAGAATTAGCTGTGATTGTAAATGAAAGATTTCAAGGGATCCTTCCTAGTGATCCAAGAACTATTTATTTTATTTTATTTATTTATTGGGGTAACCAACAAAGCAATTACACAAAAACTTACTAGAACATACATTGCATCTTACAAAAAATGAGTAATGCTTTACTTATAGGTACCGGTACATGCAAATAACATAATTATTATAAGTTCAATCTCAAGTAACAGACATCCCTAGACGAAATAATATAAAAAATTTACTACAATGAAAAATAAGTTAAATTAATTAAAAAATAGGTTGTAACAAAATTTTGTTCTTAAAACTTTTAAGTGTTTCCCAGAAAATATCTATATCAGTGGTTTAAACAGTGTTCAATGGCGAGTGATGATCAAGATTTGTTCTTGAAATACTGCTGACAAAAGGAATATGCTGTACTATACTACAAACAGCAAGACAGATGCATGATGATGATGATGTCCTCCTAGACGTATCCGTCGACGGCGACACCCTTAGCTAGTGTTAGCGTTAGCCTGGACCCTTGCATGGGCGCGAGCGTGACTTGCAAAACCAAATTTTGTTTTGAACGTCCTGTTACAGGAAGCACAATAGAGAGACCCACTTGCATCATATGCATAGTTGTAGGAGGGCTTGGGTCGAGTTTTTCGAATCTGGCGTTTGGCGTCAAGATCTTCAAGACGGGCACGTTCAAAGTTTTGTAGACCCAGTTTGACAGCAGATCGCCAGTTCGATCTCTGAGTGGCAAGCTTCTCCCACAACTCACCAGGCGTGCCAATAGCAGTTAGGTGGCGTTTCAAGACGTCCCTGTAACGCAGATACTGTCCTCCCGGTTTGCGTTTACCTGAGCTAAGCTCAGAGTAAAACACTTGTTTTGGCAACCGGGAAGTACATCATAACGGGGTAATTGATCCTATTAGAAAACCTGAATGTTCTTTCAGATCATATAAAATTAAACATAAACTTTGATGGGTTGCCCATTTTCAAAAGCTCAAAGCAGGAGTTTTGGCCGATTTTATGCAACATTTACCAACTAATTGAGGAACCATTTATCATAGGTATATATTTCGGTACTAGTAAACCGAAGGATCTAAATAGCTACTTGGAAGATTTTATCAGAGAAATGATTAAAATATTACTTAAAGGAAGGTCTTTTAATAAAAGACAGAAATGTAAAGGTTTCTATTAGATGCTTCATTTGCGATTCACCGGCAAGGGCCTTTATAAAAGTTTACATATACAGAAACTAGAGATTGAATGGTTTTTGTTTTTATTAGGATGACCTACTTAATACCTACTTTATAGCATACTTGTTGATGAGCACCTTCATCTGCATTTAGACTCTTCCTGGTCCAAATATATAATAATACTTATGAATATTAAAAATAACACATTTTATTATTAAAATATATTATTAAGTTATCCAAATATATAAATGATTTAAACAATTTATCTTTGCTTTTAGGTGTGTGTAATTTTAACGGGAAGCACGGTTGCCTAAAATGTGTCACAGTTGGGGAATATTCGCATGAGACTCATACTGTAGTATTTCCGAAAATTCAAAATTCAAAAAAAAATTCAAAATTCAAAATCATTTATTCAGTTTAGGCTACAAATAGCTCTTATGAACGTCATTATGCCATCGGTTCGTAAGTCTACTCTGGGCGGGAGATCTTGTACTGAGAAGAACCGGCAAGAAACTCAGCAAGTGTCCAGCTCTTTTCTCCCTTACAGCGTCAAAAATATTGGACAATGCCCTATCATAAAAGGACACTTTCCATCACAAATAAAAACACAAACTATAAAAGACAATCACAATTAAAAAAAAACAAAAGAGAAAGTATAATAATATCTACATTTGCAAAACATCAGTTACCAGTTAAAATTTTCACAATGTCATACAGCACTAATAAAGGTCAAAAATTGCCTAAGAAAAAAAACAAACAAAAAAACAAAATTAAACTATATATATATGTAATATATATATAGTTTAATTTTGTTATATAATTAAATATTTAATAATTAATAATTTTGCTATATATAAATGAAATGCAATGACCGAACTGACGACCAGTTTCGCAAAAAAATCTGGTCTTCATCAACTGATTCGCCCATGTTACAACTACCTATAGACATTGATGTGTATTCGAACAGTCTGATTAAAAGTAAGATTTATAATAAATTAGTCATGAATGTCAAGACACGATGATGTCATAACAAAAAATATAATCGTCACGGGGACGTTCGGGATTGGCTGTGAATCAGGGAGTCTAGACTGTTCTACGTGATCGAAGGTTCTACGTCAATGTTTGGTAGTGGTGTGGTAGTGGGCATGCAAACCGATAACCGATAATCGATAGTTTATCGGTTATCGATCGATTTAAATTAATGATAAATATCGATAATAACCGATTTACGATTAAAAATATAGGTAATTTTACCCAACGAAGACTGTAGAGGGAGGTACAATCAAAACGTTGACAGTTTAGCGTTAATAACAAAATGGGTGTGATATAATTGTCATAAATATTTTGATGGTCAGGGTGCCTAGTGTGAATTTTGTTTACTATCCGTATTCATTCGATTAAGTTTACGTAAACGAAAATTAGTATGGCATTGAAGCAGCGCCTCCTGGCGACATACGAGAATTGATGATGGTCTATCCCAGAGGCCATCAGTTGTACGAGCGATATGCCCTGCCCTACCTACTGCCACTTAAGCTTAGCAATTCTTCGGGCTATATATTGATAACTTATTACTTAGGTTATTTTACGGATTCCCTTTCGTATTCCATATTTAATTTTAGGCCCTCTCCATCGCTCTTTGGGTGAATTTGAGCCTTCAAATCGCTACCACGTTTTAGTAGCGTATGTCATCACATCACTGGCAACACACACTGATCAAAGACTTTCGTCCTGAGCCACTGCGGTATATTAGACGAGAAAATATTTCATAGCTTTCGAATTGAATTCGATGATCGACCGCTTTACTAAGGTTAGACCTACTTAACTGGAACTTCAAGAACAGAGTCTCCAATCTTCTGGAGTGGTTGAGTGAGGAGTGGGTAGGACACGTGAATTTGACATATATTCGTCTTCGTCGTGTTCATTTTAGGATCCTCTTGTCGAGAGATTGTACCGAGGTCATCTAGGGTCTCAGCCATGACCACTATTGTCGGCAAATCGAAAGTGAGTGAGGAATACGCCATTAACGGTAATACTCAGACCCTAGTTTCGGAGATATAACATCTCCTTATCTCACTACTCCCTGCAACTAGATGGGTTTCGAGCTCTGGTTCTGAATACAGACAAACATATAGCGTTTCCACATACACTATAACACTTAAATGAACTGGTAGCCAATTTGGCACCGCAGGAGTGACTTCAGCACGGTCTGTGTTTCGATCGAATCAAAGGTTTTATCATGATAGTCCACGAACGCTAGGCAAAGTGGCTGGTTATAAACTTTAGACTTCTTTATATCTCGCCGCAGCGTTTTTATGTTGTTTTTTTTTTGTAACATTTTACTCAATTCTATGTTAGCTAATAAGTATTTATTTCATTTAACTATGTATATAAACATTCAACAAAGCATATGAAGGAATATACCAATTTATTTTAGTAGCTTTGACGATATGGACACAGCGTCCAGTGCTGTATTATATAGCTTTGTCCACGTCAAGCCTCAAACGTAGTTTTTTCATACAAAATCGGCACTTTTTTATGATAAAAAAACCGGTAATTATTGGTTTTTATCGGAAATAAGAGAGAAAGAGAGAACGATGAGAACGATTAAAATCAATTATAATCGTTCTTATTTCCGAAAAAAACGATTAATATCGATTTTAATCGTTCTTATTTCCGATAAAACCCCATAAATTACCGGTGTTTTTGTATGAAAACATTCGGAACATTCCGATAATTGCACGCCCTAGCACTATTTATATTATAAAGACTTCTCGATTACGAGGAAAACGCCTTACGACTTTTAACGGAGACGCATCTTTTATTGCAAATCCAATTTCAACATAGTTACAATTTACTTAATTTAAACATTTTTTTGAAACAAACTAAGCTTAACTCTTTTTAAAATTTAAACAAACTAAGCCAGGATTACAGTGCAGTCGTTGTTCGCGATACGGCACGCGTGGTCTGCTTCGCCGTTCAAGACGAATTTCGGACCTAGAAGACTGCAAGAGTGGCATTTGTTTCATCATCATACGCAATCTGGGGAGGCCAACAATCCTTTCTTTTCCCAATCACCACCTAGTTCTCCTTGTGATAGCTACCTGTGTTTTAGCTGATTTCAGTGAGAAATACGCGTCCAAATTGTAAGTACTTTTCTCTTTCATTGACCACTAAAATGGCAGACAAAATCACAAAATATACGCGCCTTGTTGAATCACGTGGACAACTTAATATACAGCTTATTTCATTTTCTGCTTATGTTGATACACTACAAAAAAAAAAAAACCTTGCTGAATGTGATTTCGATATTTTGCGATCACGTATCAAAGAAGTTATTGAGTTATGTGACAAATTTAACAAAATGCAGAATAAAATCGAAAGTGCGAAAGAAAGTGTTTTGTTTGAACAGATAAATGAGAGGGCATTGTTCGCAAAGTCCTATTCTGAAGTCTTAGCTTGCGCGTCGACGATTCTGAAACGTGAACCTTCTAGATTGACCCAAGCTCCTGACGACAAGGCCGGTAAGGCCAACGCCTCTAAACCCATTGTTGCTAAGACCACTACCCCTAAAGCCAAGTCCTCTAAGACCAAGATTTCCAAAGTCAAGGCTGATCCAGAAGGATCAGACTTAACCTTAACCTTAACCTTAAGGAAGTAGAAACTTCCGGCTCCGTTTCTATTGCGAATCATTTACCCATTTCCTTAAACTCTTCCGCGACAACTTATGAGGTTACCAAAATTAAGGTAACGACAGCGAAGCTCATTTAACCCTAGCCCTGCAACAAACCCTAGCCCAATTTTGACATATTGATGTTCTACTTAAGGAGAATTCCCATTCATGATACAAATTGTTCTCATGCCTCAAGATAAAAATAATACCTATTAAAATCATTTTTATTTTTAAAGTCATCCTGCCATCAGAATTTATGTTTTGAATAGGGAATATTTTTTTAAAACCTAATCAAGTCTTAAATTGTTTAAAGTATGTACGGAATTTATTTTTCCTGACTTTTTTTATTTATTTATAATTTTTTCATGACCCTGGATACTAGTCCTTAAGTCGAAAACTTTATCTATACGTTTCTCAAAATTAAACTCTATACAACATTGACGTAGTAACATATAATATATCGATGCTATACAATGTTATTTTTAGTTTATACGAAACCTGAAAACTGTTTGTTCAGAATCAGTAATAGAATCGATTTCAATATTTTTTATACCATCTTACATTTTGACCAAATAATATTTACAAAATCTCAATTATAGTTATACCCTACTAAAACTCTCAACGGGACAGCACAAAAAGCTTGTAACTTCGTGAGTTTTCAAGATATTATTTTTATTTTTTTTGTACTGATTCTTTAAATGAAAATATTTGACCCGTGTTTCGGTTTTCGTATAAACTAAAAATAAGGTTGTCGCCGTGGTGCTTTTCACAGCCGGGCTGTAGCCTGGTGTCACCCACGGTGACGTAAGTATTCTTTTTGGTTCGCGAAGATGTCCACGTGGCCCACGGTCAAGATGATGATAAATGATAATAGAAATGAGAAGTGAAAAATTAATACCCCACAACCCTCGTATGAGACAACGATTTACAGAAATAGTTAATTATTTCAGCAGTGCTTCTCTAAGCAAAACAGCGTCGACCTCGACATTGAACTCGCTCATTACTTGCAAACGAATGTAGACTTTTTTACTATTCGGAATTAGGTTGAAATTAGTTTGCAAGTTATGAGTGAGTTCAACATCGAGTTCGACGCTGATTTGCTTATGCCTGGTTCCTATATATAACGGATCGTCGCTCTACTTCAGTTACCATCCGCTTTTTTGTTACTAACAACGAGGCGTTCTTAGCGTTTCACAACACTCCGTTCATGCTTACCAGCGACGAGTGTTCGTAGGTAGGCCGATCCTCCTTCTGCCCTCACGCGTTTCGTTCCGGATTTTTTAATGATTTCTTTCTTTCAAAAACTATTTTTAAAACATAGTCAAGAATCGTAACTGTACTTTAAAAACATTAATAATGTAATAAATTACAATTTAGTTACTAGTTCCGTAATCCTAGAACGACATTGTTTAAATAATTTATTATTCTTTCGTAACTGCAACAACGTTAACAAAACGCGTCGCGTCATTTTTTTGCACCTATAGATAAAGTTTGTTTTTAATTGAAAGAGGAATAAAAGTTTGTGGCATCGGATCACAGCATTTTAGATATTAAAAAAGCTTTGGCCCTTATCATGGACTTTTAATCCATGCCCAATCCCGTTATTCAAATTAAATTCATAAATAATTTTGGTTTAATTATAAATGAAACACAGTTAATTATCAATGATTATTTTAATTTGTTGTTTTCGTAGTACTTATACTATAAGCAGAAATCGATAACATTTCGGACTTAGCTAAATTGTACAAAAGGAAATTGCTGCAACATTCGTATTTAATGCAGGTATTATAAAGTTTTAGGCTTTTCCACTATGGATAAATGCAGATGAAATAATATCGTACCTGAAATAAAACCAACATTATTATTTGACAGTTGAAATATTTTATACGTAGACTACCGGCCGTGCATTGTACCCAAAGCATAAAATCTAAAAGCCAGCAATAATTGGTTTAAAAAAGGCCATTATCTTTAATATCGAAAGAACGCTAGTTCATTATTTAAGATGGTTATTATTGTAATCAAACTAACCTTGCTTCTGTAACTCTCAAATAAAGATATATTTCCGTCAGTAATTCTTGCACTGATGGTTTATGAACATGAATGGTTTTATACACGTCGTTTATTGTCTTCATCGGAATTATGCCAACCCCATAACATATTCAGCATTTCTACATCACCTTCACTGAGCACTGAGCATGACATTTTCACTATTTGTAAAAATTACTGACGAAATACACGTAAACAACACAATAACCGATCAAAAAGTACCGGTAGGATAACCAGCAACGAACGGTAGATTTGACAGTTAATTGACGCTTCTTATTTTTTATAGGAACGCAGGCTAGTGTCACTTCCATATTCTATGGTTACGAAGCGTTACTGGTAACCCTCCCATCCGTTGGTAACATACTATCGGTTAGATACTTGACGAATCGTTTTTTATAGGAACGCATTTAGCTTACGCCTCGTAGCTAATACAACGGCTCGTAGGCAAAACAAATAGTTTCTTGTTTATAGGAACCGGGCATTAAAGAATAGCGTTACAGATCACAGTGCAGTCGTACGTATATTTTTTTTTCTCAATAATGTTTTGTAAAGGTTTCATTTTTTTTCTTGTACGATTACGATACTTATGAATGATTAAATATATTTTAACATTAACTGCCGCCTTACTTAGAGGTTCATTTCAAATAAAAAAAGTAATAATAAATTCAAAACAGAACAAAATTATTGAGATTTATTATAAAAATTTATTCAAATTTTTCTCATACCTGTCTAGAAACTTACGAAGGCATCCCTTGGAACAAGCGTCTACTTCTATGATCAACACATATACCTACCTACAGTCATGTTTTACTGAATTAAATTAAAACAATCTCTTGAACTCATTGGCGTTATTTTTATTCACCTATTCTAAATACGCTGCTATTTTTGTATATTTCATAAAACATCGATGTTTGTAAAATAGGTAAGTGCTGATTTATAAAGTGTATATCAGTTATGCCTAATACTATCCACAGATTAACACTAAAGTAAATTTTTTAAATATTGAGATATGTTACGTTTCTTAAAATATCTTCGAAACCCGTATTTTGATACCAAAAATAATAACTTTATGTAGTAATTGGTTATTTATAATCCGTCTTAAACAAGTTTGGCGTTGAAGCAACTCTGTGGTTGAAGCAACGGTGGTCCATACATCCATGAGCATTCTCCTTTCCATCATCATCATCATCATCATCATCAGCTCATTTTATGTCCCCACTGCTGGGGCACGAGCCTTCCCTAAGGATGGATAGGGAGAACGGGCTTTTAAACCACCACGCGGGCCCAGTGCGGATTGGTGGTTGTTAACGACTGCTAATGCAACCGGGACCAACCGCTTTACGTGCCTTCCGAAGCACGGAGGAGCTCGAGATGATACACTTTTGGTCACCCATCCGATGACCGGCCTTTGCGAAAGTTGCTTAACTTCAGCACTCGCAGACCGGGCGCGTTAACCACTACGCCACCGAGCTCCTCATTCTCCTTTCATAAACTTAAATTAATTACACACCCTTTCTCTTATGGTTGCGTTTTTTAATGCGAGCAATAGCTGAGTTTGAGCCAATAGCTAAGTGATTATTACTTTAGGACAATGACTAATAAAAAAAGGAAAAAGATAACTAAAGAGATAATAATAATTATAATTATAATAATAATAAAACATTTATTTCAGCCCACTTAGTCCATACATAGTTGATTAGTAACATGCTTAATGATATAGTAATTTAAAATATAAAAAACAAACAAACGAACAAACTACTTAGTACTTTAAAAATTTGAATGTCCCACCATTATGCACTCGGTTCCAATGCCTAAGAATGGGACAGTCAAACTTCTTTGCTATTACCGCCAGGATGCCATTAGAACTCCCCTTACCCTGCATTATACCACCACTGCATAATAAATTATAAATAAAAAGTTATTCATCATCATCATCATCATCTCAGCCAAAAGACGTCCACTGCTGGACAAAGGCCTCCCCCAAGGATATGAGGGGTATTTGCCGTAATCGCCACGCTTGGCAGGCGGGTTGGCGATCGCAGTAAGTTGAGACTTAACCTCAGAGAGATGCTGCTGCCCATCCTCTGGAATGGTCCCTTAGTCGGCTTTTACGACACCCACGGGAAGAGATGGGGTGGTGCAATTCAAAAGTTATTCGCTTGGTTCTTATTCGCGAATAATTTTATTTTAGTTATATTAGTTTCGATTTAATTGTAAAAAAATACATTTCTGGTTGGTTTATAAATATAACCAACCGGAAATGTTTTTTTTTGTTTGTGTTGCGAACATATTGACATTATATTCAAAATTCAAAAAATTCAAAATTCAAAATCATTTATTCAGTTTACAGCTACAAGTAGCTCTTGTGAATGTCACTATGCCATCGGTTCGTAAGTCTACTCTGGGCGGGAGATCTTGTACTGAGAAGAACCGGCAAGAAACTCAGCAAGTGTCCAGCTCTTTTCTCCCTTACAGCGTCAAAAATATTGGAAAATGCCCTATCATAGCAGGACACTTTCCATTACAAATAAACACAAAAAATATATATAAGACAACCACAACATGTAAAAAAACAAAATAAAAAATGTAAGTTAACAAATTTACATCAGATAATTATGTAAAAGTTTCAATTTCCACAATGTCATACAGCACCACTACAGTACTCTAGTAAAAGTCAAAAATTGTTTAGGTAAAACAAAGTCAAACTATAATTAGTAATACTAAAAATAAGATAAGTATGCAAGAGCAGACCAGCCTCCACAGGCGGCACCCGTTCACGAGCATGACATATGAATCAGCCATCGCTTCGCTTAACCATATTTTAGGGAACGTAACGACCCGACGCACACGCCACCACCGCAGAGACAATTAAAGAGAGCATGACACACTCAAGATACTCTAAATAAAAACTTAATGATCTATTTAACGCAACGCTGTTTGTTATCTGTAGGAAAATGCTGTTAAAATAAAAAATGTAAATTAACAAATTTACATCAGATAATTATGTAAAAGTTTCAATTTCCACAATGTCATACAGCATGTATAGCAGTATTTGTGTGTCTACACATAACACACATAACACTGAAAAGTCATTAAAAGATAGATTTAGATATTATGTCATATCTCATTTTTAATGACTTTTCAGACTTTTTATGCAGATGTGCCTCGAATAATTGATTAATTAGATACCTAGCTAGTTAACAAAGTTTTCATTTATTCCCTGGCTCCCATTTTGTGGTCTATGTCATTTAGTGGTTCGTGAAATCTTGCAAATTTTATCTACGTAGGACTGCTAAGGCAGTGCGCATCTCAGTATAAAAATTGGGATCGATACTTCTGTTAAACGAAGATACCGGTAAGCTTGGTATCGTTACCTGGGCCGCATTACCGGTAAACTAACTAACCGCTCTAAGCGGATTGGCTAAAGCGCAACATTTAACGAAAAAAGTGGCAAAACTTTTCTAGATAACGTTACCTGCCTTAGATGAATGATTGGTCTCGCTGCGTTCGACTAGATACCGCGCTACCTAGAAACAATAGCTCCGTGAATGCGGCAACTCAATTTGTAGTGTGTGTAAGAACGGTTCTTTTTTCTTGTAGTATTAAGTATTTTTACGCAGTTTAACTATGCAAACTGGCAATTTACCTCGATTTATGACCAAAATTTAATAAAACATTCGGTACCCGCACCTCACACACAGTTTGAAACGCGACTGACTCGGGTACGCGGTACTCGGGGTCGGCGTAGTATTTTTTGCCGCATTTAACAAGGACGCCGGCCGTATCTAAATAGTCGAGCGCAGCGAGACCAATCATTTATCTAAGGTTACCTGCATTACTTTTACCAAAATACCTTTAAAGAAATAACTTTACTTACCGGTACTTATAGTGGTAAATTGAGAACGGTATCAAGCCCTGCTTTTGAAGAGTTCAGCTCAGCGCTATCACAAATTAAAGCTGTCCATAAGACCCTACCGTTGTCTCCGCTTTCCCTAGTTCCTCAGACTCCAGTTTACTTTGTGGCTGTTCGACCTTTGACTGCACCAGCCTGCGACGATCTCGGCCACATACAATACAATACAACCGTTATCCACCAACTTGGTGCCTCCTCGTTTGCCTGCAGGACACGTGGTGCCTACTGCAGATTGCTGGTTAAGGTATTGTATAAGTATAAGTACATATTATATAGGTATTGTTCAGGGTGCCAAGGGCAAGTTTCATTCGCAATTCGATCACGTTAACGGAAACGAGAATATGTATGGCACAATGTTAACTCCTCTCGTATGTCGCCAGAAGGCGCTGTTTCAATGCCATACTAATTTTGGTTTTCGTAAACGTAATCGAATGGATACGGATAGTAAACAAAACTCACACTAGGCATATTGTTTTCTAAAAAACGCGATCACACTACACATTGGAAAGAAACAACTTTCTTCTTTCTTTCTTTCTTTCAAATAGTTGGAAAATGTTATGTTATGTTTACATATGCTATGCTATTTTACAAAAATCAAATTTTTGGAAAATAGCAAAGAAGAATTATTTTTTAATTTATATCGTAAAATTCACAATTTCACGCACAATTTTTTCATGTATTTATTTGATTAAAACTTGTACCCGTTTCTCTGGAATCACCATAGCAAGAAAGAAAAACACTGAAAGACCGTAATATCTCTGCTTGTATTGAAGTACTATTATTGAAATTTTCCGTAGAGGTACGATTCATTATTTATACAGGGTGTCCCAAAAATGGCACGCCAGGCTGACAATGGAGATAGCTTAGCTATAAATCTATCAGATAAAAATAACATGACTATAGTAAAAGTCTCTTAGTTTTGGAGAAAATGCCACTTTTTTCTTTTCTCAAAACTTCACTTTTACTTCTCTTTTATTTATTTTTATCTGATAGGTTTATAGCTAAGCTATCTCCAGTGTCAGCCTGGCGTGCCATTTTTGGGACACCCTGTATACAGTTTTTTTGACAGCTAAATCACATTGATACGAACTGTATTTCTTAAAGGTCCTGCTAGCTTGACGTCAAGTTAGCAGCCTCACCAAGATACTCAAATATCTATTAAACCATATCACTATTTATATGCCATACGTCACTATTTATCACTATTTATACACAATTTTTTGACGTAGTCAAAACCATCTAATTCCTTGGTGAGGCTGCTAGCTTGACGCTATAGTACTTGAGCTTAGCAATTTTTCTTATAAGAAACATTTAAAACTGAAACATATGACCATAGATCGGATTAGGTAGAGTTTTTCGACATACCTTTGCAATGTTAGCATATTATGGATAATCTTAAGCAAACTTAGTTTTTTCCAAAATTTGGATAAAACAAAGTATAAGATATTTGAAAATAATCTCCAGTAACGATCACCTAAATCACACCTTGATAGTCTGACGTGCAAAAGAGTTAAAAGTGTATTTTCTCTTATTATTTTTTCGGGTTATCCATACTATTGATAACGTTATGACGCAATTCACAGAAAAAACTCTACATATTCCGGTCTATGCATATGACATACATTTATTATGATTAGTTATATTTGAGTATGTATCTGAATTGCAGGTGCGGACACAATGCATCGATAACAAAACTGAGTACAAGTGGAGTTTGGGACGTGAGGCCTTCCACCCAGGGCAACGATGGCATTTCAAGAGTAGAAGATACTAAACAACTTCGGGTCTACGGGTGTTGTTCGACGTGCCTACGCGAAGATCTCTCTCTCTCTTTACACAACGTTAAGTCCCCAAGTCACCAGGATCATCATTGAAATCGAATCGGCCCTTGGTAGCACTATATTGTGTGGTAGAAGTAAACTTCTACCATACATTTAATTTTAGGTACAATCGTGCACAATTTTATTAAGTTTATTTTACGTACTGAAATAAAGTCTAATTATTTTTAAGTCCAGTCATAAAATGATACTTAAATATCTTTCGTTGTAATGTCAGTTTGACATTATTTCTATGGAACGACACTGACTGAAACTTATGTACTATATTGTGTGTACCTACTCTCTCCTCGACAGTTGTAACATTTTGTAACAATTATACGAACCATTTTCATTTCAACAGACACCTACACGTCATCTTTTATTTTCATATCCAATTTCAATATCATCATCATCATCATTTCAGCCAAAAGACGTCCATTGCTGGACAAAGACCTCCCCCAAGAATCTCCACAACGACCGGCTTTGTGCTTCCGCGACATTCACTAGGGTGCCTAGTGCGAGTTTTGTTTACGTACTTGATACAAATAAGGCCTATGCTCAAATAAGGCCTGTAGTGCGGAAAAGTCGATTAAAATCAAAATATAGTAAGTTATAGTAAATGTTTCTATACAAGCTAGTTAACGGCATTTCGGACTGTCCATCACTATTGCATAAGCTTTCCCTCAATGCACCTCTAAGATTGCCCCGTCCTGGTGCATACACCCCCTTCTCTGTAAAAGGTTCTAAAAAGCAATTTAGGACATCATGCGACCTTGAACAGGCTTCAGAATCGATACAATATCCTACAAAAAAACTGTGATGTAGACATTTTCTGCGATAAACAGCAAACTTTCAAGCGCAAGCTTTTAGAATTTCTATCTCCAGGATGACGGAGACTAATATCTTCTGATTCTAAAGACTTTTGGGCGTAATATATGGATGTGTGCCTATTGACTATTATTATTTTTAACACCAATTATGAGTCCTTATTTAATGTAATTTTGTAGTAATATGCATTTGAATTTTGCGATACATAATATTGATATAAAATATATATGTATATATTATTTATAACGCTTTTTCGCTGTCTAGCCTGTGTGTGGGTTTTTTAATTATGATCTGATTTATATAAGCAGTCTTTAACGCTATCTTTTGTCATTTGTATAATAATAATTAATTAAGTAGTAACTATAAGTTAAGATTCTTTTTTTTTCTTTTATATATACGCTGTTGTCAAAAATTGCATGCCGTGGCAGCTTATAATTGAGACAGCACTCAGATTTAGAGGTTAATGTATGATCAATTTTACTCATGAAGTGTATGTCTTGTTAGCTGTCCTTTTTTAAATAAATAAATAAATAAATAAGTATTTTTGATGTAAATATCAAAAATACTTCACAGACGACAGCTCCACGACTCGGCAAATAGTGCTCGAAAGGCCTGCTCGCGCTCACAGCGACATTAGTGGCCGGTCGTTTGTGAAGGACCGCCCGCCGTTTTCATCGCGCGTTATTAATTTGTCGTAATTTCTATCGAATTTTGATACGTTATTCTTTGAAGTTTTGTTTCAAGTAATGTATACGGATCACGATATAACTCATCAAAAAGTTAACTATGACTTTAAATTGTAATTTTTAGAATATGCGAAATAAATACTGCTTATAACATTTATCAAGTACAATGTACTAAGTAAAACCTAATACCGAAATGGGCTACGTGGTCCGAAGAAAGCTTGAGAGCGGCAGTTAATGATGTGCGTTGTGGGCGATTGTCGACTTACAAAGCTACTTATTACGTTCCAAGGCCTTATTTAGTTACCTTGTTAAATAAAGCCTATCAAAATATATTTATTTTTTCAATATTTAATAATATTTTTGAGAAGATTATGTTGATTTGCTAATTTTTGTATGTACGGATATATTTTTCTTTATATTATTCTTTATTTCTTGTTAATATGCGACTTCAAGTCTGACTAGCAATTTAAGCGAAATATTTAGTAAAATAACTTAGAAAGTTGTTCAAGGATCTCATGGAAACACTTGATACAAGGCTCAGAAATACATATTTCTATATAATTAATACTGTAAAATTCAAAAAATTCAAAATTCAAAATCATTTATTCAGTTTAGGCTACAAATAGCTCTTATGAACGTCATTTATGCCATCGGTTCGTAAGTCTATCTACTCTGGGCGGGAGATCTTGTACTGAGAAGAACCGGCAAGAAACTCAGCAAGTGTCCAGCTCTTTTCTCCCTTACAGCGTCATAAATATTGGAAAATGCCCTATCATAAAAGGACACTTTCCATCACAAATAAAAACACAAAATGTAAAGGACAATCACAACATGTAAAAAAACACAAAAAATAAAAAATAACTAAATAAAATATTTAAGTCTGCAAAAACATAATTTACCAGTTTAATTTTTTACAATATCATACAGTACTAGTAAAAGTCAAAAAAACTATAGTTAATAATAATAAAAATAAAACTAATTGTAATGTTCAATGCAACGCTATTTTGTTATCTGCAGGACACTATTTATAAGTAGTATTATGTATATGTTTTTTATTAAAGCCAGGCTGTTTTATCTTCTAAATATTCTTTGACTGTATAATAACCTTTTTTAAGTAAAGAAGACTTTACATGTTTTTTAAACTTATCTAAAGGTAAATCTAGTACAGTTTTTGGTATTTTATTGTATTAGTGTATACCTTGCCCCAAGAAAGAACCAAGCACCTTCTGTAACCTGAACAGTGGCATTACAAGTTTTGACTTACTTCTAGTATTAAAATTGTGTACATCACTGTGTTTAGTAAATGAATTGATATTACAACGTACAAGAACTATACAATTATAAATAAATTGAGACGCCACTGTCAAGACACCAATTTCTTTAAAAAGATTTCTTAAAGAAGTTCGTGAACCTAGTCTATAGATTGTTCTTACTGCTCGTTTCTGTAAAATGAATATAGTTTCAATATCAGCCGCTGTTCCCCACAGTAAGAGGCCATACGACAAGACACTATGAAAATAACTAAAGTAAACTGTTCTAGCAGTTTCAACGTCTGTTAACTGCCTTATTTTTCTAATGGCATAAGCAGCAGAACTGAGTTTGCCGGCCAATTTCGAAATGTGAGGATTCCATTGAAGTTTTGAGTCAAGGGTTATACCTAAGAAAACTGTTGAGTCTACCAAATCTAATTGTCACCGTTTATTCTTATATCGGTTGGTTCATTTTTGAAATTTGGTAATTTAAAATTAATACATTTTGTTTTTTTAGCATTAAGCTGCAAATTATTAATAGTAAACCAACTGAGTACATCAAAAAGTGCTTTGTTTACATCGTCGTAATTATTCTTACACCTACTTACATTAAAAATGAGTGAAGTATCATCTGCAAATAATACGATTTCACAGAAGTTCTCTACAAAGAATGGCAAGTCATTAATATAAATCAAAAACAGAAAAGGACCAAGAATGGACCCTTGTGGAACTCCCATTTTTACATGAGAACCAGATGATTTAGTTCCATTAATATATACAGTTTGTGTTCTAGAGCTAAGATACGACTGAATTAAATTTAGTGCGAAATCTTTGAGACCGTAGTAATTTAGCTTCAGCTTCAGCTTTAGCTGTAATAACAATAATCCTATAATTTAAGCATAAAGGCCTTGTTAAGTCACTATGTTTTAAACAGGCCTAAGGCTAAGGTTTCAGAATTACTTTTTTTTTAATGGTTTTAGATAAAAGATTATAATATGTTTTCTTAATTACTTAAAATTTATAAACCAAAGAATAATGCCTTGCTTTTATTTATCACCTTCTTCGAATAATTTATCAAGATATGAGTGTTTGGAATTAGGTAGGCCTTAAGTATTTGTATCACTTACCTTATCCGTATTCATTCGATTACATTTACGACAAAGAAAATTAGTATGGCATTGAAGCAGCGCCTATTGGCGGCATACGAGAGGATTTAAAATTCTGCCATACAAGTATGGCGAATGAAACTCACACTATAGCACCCAGATCGTTGGTCCACTTTGCTGGAAGCCTGCCGCAAGCTTGCCAAATGCGGGTTGGTTTTTTTTGTTGAGAGAGATTGCTGATTGCCTCGGACGGCATTTTCAGCTTCACCGGGGTTTTTTTAGGGGCGGCGAGGTACGTAAAGGGTACCTCAAGCCGTGTTGAAACGAATCACCCTCGGAGGATTTCTAGAGGGTACGGCATCGCACACTTAAAAGTGCGCATCCCCGTGCCCTCCCAGAGTCTCCGAAGGGTTCGGATCGGATCGGGGAGCGGAACCACCCGAGGGCGCCTCTAAAGGCACGGACCTCGGCTCGGGTAGACCGGGCCGTGGAGGAGGAGAGAAGCGCCCAGGTACATGTCTGTACCTGGTGTGTAGAGCGCGTGTGAACCGGTTCTTCGTACCCTTGTTCTACGAGTACGGTGTCTTGGGCCTAAAGTAGTGTGCATGTTTAGTGTATTCGGTAAATGTGTGCTGTCATTTAGAGGATCGGGCGGGGGGCGCGGGTTGGTGATCACAAACCCGGGCTATGCATCGAAAAATCCGAAATACATTTTGCCCGACCTGCGAATGGAACCAGGGACCTTCGGGTATTAGGCCGAGCTCTCTGCCACTCAGCCTCAGCGCTGTTTCATATATAATTTCCGGAGTTTCTTTTTCACTTTTTCTTTCTTTTTAGTTATTGTGATAGATAATATAGCCCTAAAATCAATAGGTAATTATGTAATATTTTTTTTTAATTTTGAGATTTTAGCTGCGACCATATGTGTCGAAGGTCGTGGCCAAAATAAAACTTACGATTTCACGTTTTATACCACACTCGACTAGAGTAAGTACTTATTTTATAACTTCACAAGGTTAGGGTATTTGACAGGTTATTTGACGACCTCCTTGGTCGAGTGGTTTGTACACCGGTTTTCATGGTGTCGCCATCTCTGAGGTCCCGGGTTCGATCCCCGGTCGGGTCAATTTAGAAAATATTGTTTTTCTAAATCGTCTCGGGTCTGGGTGTTTTCTATGTATAATAAGTATGTATTTAAGTATTTTAAGTATGTTTATTCGTTGTCTAGTAACCATTTTAACTATTTTTAACGAGTTTCATAACGAAGCTTCTCTTGGGCTAGATAATTGGTGAGTGTAGGAAAATAAAACAAAACCGCAGACAATATGACTCTTCACTTTCCCGCCAAGACCGCAGTCCCTTTATTTTGTATGGTGTTACCACCACCGACCGGCCGAAAGCCAGCCCGCCCAATGGCCGAAGCGAAGCGGGAAGGCGGGCGGAAACAGTGATGCCAACTTAGCAAATTTATAGCTAGATCTAGCTATTATTTGGTGACAGACAGCTACAATTTAATGAAACTTGTAGCTAAACTTTTTAGCTACTGTTTCTAGCAACTTTTCAGGAAAAGTGGTAAATGCTGCTTTACCTGTGTTTTACATAGAGATGTACTGTATAAAATGGGCACCGCTGAAAAATATCCAAAATCAAAGGAAGACACAGAACCCCAGCCATCGACATCTTCCTCTTTAATTGATTTTTTATTTTACATCAGACATGTTTAACTTTTGTTAGAATTATTTATTATTACCTAATGATAATAAAAATTATTGTCAATTTTTTTAATTTTATTGTAACCTACCTACCTACTGTAACATTTAGCAAGTCTAGCAACTTTTTGGGGGCAATAAAGCCAATCTTTCATTCATTTTGAGAAATATCTAGCAACTAAGTAAAGCTAGCAGTTGGCAACACTGGGCGGAAAGCTTTTCTTTTCAGTGACCGACTAGCCACGGATGGGGTGTGTCGCGTCGCGCCGCTGAAACACACGGGGAAAGTTGCGCGAACGGAAATTACTTACCTAGAACTTTTTAATTAAATTGTTGTTTGGAAAAGCCATACAAACAGTTTCAGTGTGTCACTGAGCTATTCTAATAATTTGGAAAAATAGTGGTAGTTATAGTTCCTGGTACGATTTAGATAAAACTTATTACAGTGAGTATCGTATTTTTTTTTAATATAAATTTCGTATTGGCACCAAGGTACAGTCAACATCAAAAGTAGATGATGTTTACTAGATTTCAAAATTAAGTTTCGATAGTGTGAGTCGGTATTTTCTATATAACTACAGGCAAAGTCTGCAGGTACTAGCAGACACTCGAAGGTTTTTCGATATGCGTTTAAAAAGTGACGAGATGAAGGCCAAGTGTTTCATCATTATCATCATCAGCTCATTTTGTGTCCCCACTACTGGGGCACGAGCCTTCCCTATGGATGGATAGGGAGAACGGGCCATAAACCACCTCGGGCCCAGTGCTGATTGGTGGTTGTTAACGACTGCTAATGCAGCCGGGACCAACGGCTTTACGTGCCTTCCGAAGCACGGAGGAGCTCGAGATGATAAATTTTTGGTCACCCATCCGATGACCGGCAATTGCGAAAGTTGCTTAACTTCAGCAATCGAGACCGAGCGCGTTAACCACTGCGCCACCGAGCTCCTCCTCCAAGTATTTACTAGTAAGATATAAAAAGGGGGTTAACAAAGGATATATTTATTTTTAGGAAAATTAAAACAATTACTTACATTACAAGAGTATTTTAAAGACGATCTACAAAATAATAAATTTAAATAAAATGAAAAAGCACATGAAACTTCCCCCTCTCCCCTAATTTTTTGCTGTGCTCGACAGTGTCCATAATGTTCTTGACATTATTTTAAGATCCTTGTAATACATATGGGAAAGCAATAAAGATATAATAATAATAAAATATAATTTTTTATTATGATAAAAAAGTCCCATTTTTTTTAAAGAATCGAAGTATTGAATTTTGTACGGAAAAATACGAATTCCGCGTGAAAAGTGCTAGTTTGTTATAGAACCGTTCCCACAGCTATTAGCGCCTATTACCGGCAATTCCTGAAGCCACAGTAGCCGTACGATCCCTAGGGAACAGTGGCGTGGCTGATCAATTATTCAGAAGTGCACGGCCGTTGCCCCCTCATAGCGATGTTCTTGTAAAAATATATCGATACGTTTTCCGATATGATTTGTTGATCGCTGATTAATTAGCCTTAGTTTAATCTTCCGCTTGCGACGTAAACCATAGATTAAATTAGGTACGATATTTTATGTATCAAATAAAATATATCGATTTTTGCTAATACATATTACCTTTTGTTTATATATCGGTATTAGGTTAAATATATGGATTTAAAGGAATCGATATTTGATGATTCGATAATAATATAGGTTCGATTTGATATATCGAGACGCTAATATGTATGCCGATTCTTTTACTGTCCAAGCAGCAAAACTTTTAATAAGTTACCAATACCACTACGAGAATGTCGCACTGTGGGTACTTTTAAAAAACAACTAAAAAGTTATCTACTATCGGTTACTTGAGTGGTACTGAATCACGTTATGTTTTTAGATTATATATTATATTTAGTAGTATATTCATATTTTTGTTTATATATGTAGTTTAATGTGTGGTTGTCTTTACGTATGTATAGTCGACAATGAAATTGCTTTACCACCTTAGAAGTGAATTTTGTTTGCATGTATTAAAACAACAAGTTCTATTTTTGTTTAAAAGACCAAGTGACAGATACGTTGTCATTATTGGCAATGAGCCTTAGCGACATTTTATTGTAATGGAAGTTTTTGTCAAAAGTGATAAAGCAATTTCATGGTCGACTATACATAATAAATATCATATTTTCTTAATAGCTCTGTGCGCAGTTTGTCTATCTAACTAGCTACTTTCATACTATCCTACCAACATGGTCTGCTGGAAGAAATCTCTTTTTAGAGATAAGCTTACCTGTACTATTGCGATCCAAAATGTTAACCATTGTAAATGTTTATTTGTGTATGCACTAATAAATAAATAATAAATAAAATAAATAATATCGATATAGTATATCGAACATCCCTGCCCATTCATATTACATGCAAATTGGCCCCTGTTCCCTGTATTATGGTTTTCATTTAATAATGTATATGTCACTTGATACAAGTCACGCGTTCGTCAATAAATATATTTAAGACTTTATTGTTACTGAAGTGCCTCTTGTGTTGAAGTAAAATTGAACTTAAATAATAAGTATAGTTCAAATAGTTCTTACTAGATGGCGCGGTTAGTATTCTGACTGAATCGCGCTATCGAAGTGTTATGGCAAATAGCATAAAGCATGTAGGTAATTTGTCAATGAAGTTGTTACCTATTTAAAGCTAGGAAGCTACTAGCGGTTTCATTGTCAACCCTAATAGTATTCCTTTCAGTATAAAGGTGTACCATTTTTCATCTTGCGAATTTTATTTGACATTCATTTGGCGATCACGTGAATTAAAATTAAAATAGTAGTGCATTACTATAATAAATTATCAGCTATAGCTGTATTTTTTATTTTTTTTATTTTTATACCTAGCACGGCAAATGACTCCGTACCACCTGATGTTAAGTGGAAATGGAGTCCAGACGCAAAGACAACTGGTGCAGCGTGAAAACAACGCAGCATCAGTCAATCACTCTGTCGGCCCACAAGGTGCTCCTTCATGACTCGTTTGAAGGAGCCCATATCATAGGAAGGAGGGAAAACGTGTGCTGGTAAACTATTCCATCTTTTGGAGGTGCGACAAAGAAACGAGTCACCAAATTTCTTTGTGCGTGATGGGATATGTGTGACAGTGAAGCGATGACTCCGGAAAGCAGCACGTGTACTCCGATGGAGGAAGGGAGAAGGTGGGATAAGGTCAAACAGTTCTTCAAAGCACTCACCGTGGTATAAGCGATAGAAAACGCTTGTCTTACTGGCAAAGGTCTTCCCACATTTTTTCCACACCTTCCGGTCCCCTGCAACATAACGTTACGCCATTCCTTCATGAACCCATCAAGGTCGTCCCGCCATCTGCGTCTAAATTAAAATATGTATGAAAAAAATCCCGATCTCCGTAAGTGAACGTAAGGAAGTATATTATTGTGTGAAGAAAGGTAAAGCCAGTCTTTCTTATGGCTACGTCCCCACTGCTGGGGCACGAGCCTTTACTACGGATGGAAGCACCACAGGAAGAGGCCGTAAACCACCATGCGGGCCTAGTGCAGATTGGTGCCTTTCGGGTTCTAATTGTAGGGTTGCCCACCATACTTTAAAATAAACGTATCCTACGTTATTTTCCATCCCCATACTTTACTCCTTTTAATAAAAATAAAGTATGGAAAATACTTTATTTCCGACTAATGCGTGCGTTTGAACGGAATATTCCAGTTGACTTAATTTCTGAATTTAATTAAATAATTAAATATTATTAATATTATTATTATTATTTATTATTATTATTATTTAATTTAATTTAATTTTTTTTTTCTTAATTTTTTTTTTTTTTTTTTCTTTATTACTGAATGATACTTAGACTCAGGTGAAGTGAGCGTTTACGCAGCACACTAGCGCCGCCAATGAAAAAAAAAACATATCTAGTCATTAGAGATAGAAGATCAAATTATGCTCAACAAACTATCTGAATGAAGTAATTTAGCATTTTTACGTCACCTAATGAACACCTGACATGTTATGGTTAAGTTAAATATGGCGTTATAGTTAAAAGTGGCCGTAACGTCTTATTTAACTAAACCATAACATGTGAGGTGTTCATTAGGTGCCGTAAAAATGCTAAATTACTTCATTCAAATAGTTTGTTGAGCATAATTTGATTTTCTATCTCTAATTACTAGATATGTATTTTTTTTCATTAGTGGCGCTAGTGTGCGGCGTAAACGCTCTTAAACGAAACGCAACGCCTATACAACCTTATTTTTAGTTTATACGAAACCTGAAAACTGTTTGTTCAGAATCAGTAATAGAATCGATTTCAATATTTTTTATACTATGTCACATTTTGAACAAATAATATTTACAAAATCTCAATTAAAAGTATACCCTACTAAAAACACAACGGGACAGCACAAAAAGCTTGTAACTTCGTGAGTTTTCAAGATATTATTTTAATTTTTTTTTGTACTGATTCTTTAAAAGAAAATATTTGACCCGTGTTTCGATTTTCGTATAAACTAAAAATAAGGTTGTGTAAATAAATTTGAAAAAATACTTAATTTTTTCTTCAAATCCTTTTTTATACTAATTAGTTAGTGATTTACTTTAATTTCCTGAAAAATTGTTGGCAACCCTAGTTCTAAGGTCCAGTTCCTAGGTACGTCTATAGCCAGACCGCTTCTGAGTCCTCGCCTGCGGCACAAAGTAAAGAAACGGAACAGAGACAAAGCTTCATACAACCGCGCTGTCGTAGGTAAACTACTACAAGCATACGGCGCATGTGTGCGTGTCAACTAGCCGCTGCGTTGGGTACGCGCCGCCACTGGATAAAACCGGTTTACGCTCGCTCGGCTAGTGGACAATCGGAGGGCCTGCACAAAGCGCATCTTATTTGTTGTGTGCTCCTGTATATTTCTTACGAAATTGTTTTGAGTGAAATAAACTGTAAAAAGTTATAAAAGTGTAAATAATTAGTTCTGGACTTGTAAAATGGTTGTTTACCGTATCGTTTGTATGAATAATACTAGAAAAAAAAAAGATATTTCATATTTAAATTATTCCAAGGACTCTACTAGGTAAGTAAATGAAAACCAGATTATACCTATTTAAAATTAGATATGTTTAAGTAGGTCGCACAAACCTTTATGTTATGTAGGTATGTATGTTACGTAGGTAATTGTTATTTAAAAAAAAAATGGGTGAATTTACAAATATTTACACTTTTGTTAAAATAACACCTTTAAGCCAATGGTAACCTAGTAAAAAGCTCATAAAAGTTTGTTTATTTTATTTTATTCTCTTTTGCCAACCCTACTAAAATAGGTAAGAATTTCGTATGCTCCTTAGAAGCTTTGTCTCTGTTCCGTTTCTTTACTTTGTGCCTGCGGTAAGTACGCGGGCCGGGAGGTACGTAGAGCCTCTGCCACGAGTACGAGCGTATTGCGACGCGGCGCACGGATTTCTAGTTCATTGCGCGTTACACTACGGCAGACATAGTCAGCAGTTATAGAAAAAACGCAATGAACTAGAAATCCGTTCGCCGCGTCGTCGCAAGTCGCTCGTGTTCGGTTCGTGGCAGAGGCCCTACGTACTTCCCGCCCCGCGTACCTACCGCAGACGAGGACTCAGTTAAGCGGTCTTGCTATAGTGTATTTGGTGACCTATCTACGACCATCTTCTATGTAAATCCATATATGCAAAAGCCCATGTCTGTGAACGTCCATTTCTGTATGAGTCCATATATTTGAACGTCCACTTTACAGGGAGAGAAACCTGATAACACAGACAGACAGCCAGCGATCCTGTAAAAGTTCCGCTGTGATTGTTAACGACTGCTAATGCTGCTATGACACACGACTATTGCCTTCCGAAGCAGGGAGGAGCTCGAGACCAGAGATGATACATTTTGGGTCACCATCCGATGACAGGCCTTTCCGAAAATTGCTTAATTTTAACAAACGCAGACCGGAAGCGTTAACCACTGCGCCATCGAGCTCCTCATTACCTCGTAGTACCTATAGCTTCCATAATATAGTTTAAACGATATATAGCGACAAAATTAATAGCATTTAAATAGTATTACTTGAAATAACTAAACTAAACAAAATTTTCCTACACTCACACTAATTATCCAGCTCGAAAACTCGTTAAATGGTTACTAGACAACGGATAAACATACTTAAAATACTTAAATACATACTTATTATTCATAGAAAACACCCAGACCCGAGACAATTTAGAAAAATAATAAATATTAAAATGCATTGCAACTGTCAATAATTGTGACCCAAATCGTTGGACTGACCTTGCCAAGCCCCCATTTAGGTCAAAGTGAGGTGTATTTACAACTGTCACTATGCCATCGTATTGATAATATCCTCGGTGCTTAGATTATAAACGTCCGGTGGTGTTTATTCAAGCGTACGATCAACAAAATACACACGCCTCCACGTAGGGTTCCACAAACTGAAAATTTTTCAATAGACTTTGTACTTTATGTGTATGGCATATGATTGAACATTTATTGAAAAAGAAATTTGAGAAGATGAAGAAAGGAGATCACTCAAGTTGGGCCACTTTCAAAAGTACCGGCCAACAAAAAAAAAACTTAATATTTTAATAGACCATAACATAATGAACATTTTTTATTGTGTATTCAAAGTTGTAAGTCCAGTCTTTGAATTATTATTCAACCGCTAATTAATTAATATTCTGTCAGTGTAATAAAAATTATGTAGATACTTACTATTTTTTTTCCAGCAGCCCGTGTGACAGGCGTTCGAAAGTGACAAAACAAACAATAACGCATTTAAATATTTTTATAAACTATGTAAAAATATTATTCTTTGAATCTCATTTAACAATACAAAAAATTATCCAACAGGTTAGGTTCCATAGTAACAAATGAATAGAATAATATAATAAATATTATTAACGGGATTATTACCATGTTTATTGTCGTGTTTGAGTATCCGATATTTCGGCACAGTTGCATGCGCCATGATCACGGATGTACACATGGTAATAATCCCGTTAATAATATTTATTCTAATGTAAGTGACCATGATAGTTTAAAAAGTTATAGAATAATATAAGTTAATAAAATATAATAATATTTTTGATTGGCCGGCACTTTCAGAATTAGCCCAAAAATGTATGGACGGTGAATGATGTCCTTTGAGAGTTTTGGATATGTGGATGTGCAGGTGTTAGAGGCGTCTGTATACCTAGCTGAATTAATTTAATTGCTTATTGTATATTACAGTACGGTTCTTATATCCCTAAGCATGTCTGCATGACATGGGTATTACAGAAGCCGAACCTCATTTAGTTAGAAGGTAAATAAAAAAATAAAAACCGTAAAACATCTATTATAATTTAGTTACATCAATATCAACCACGAACACTAATTCTGAATGATTTTTTAGAGGTGTTTTCGTAAAGAATTACGATAGAGCCAAAATGGCACAATCGTGTTTTTGAGCAAGGGTTTTAAAAACAAAGGCATGAAGAGTGACTATATCAAAATTTCAGATTCGTTGGTCTTGTCATACTCCTACAACTTTCGATGATTTTTTTCCAACTGGCGCCTTAATAAAATCTTTTACGTGTGTTGGATCTAATTGAGAAATTTTTCAATCCTTAGATAAGTTTTATCCAACGAACAACAATGTCTTTGTGACATATTTTCTATAAAGAATCTGTCATTATGTCAAAATTATTTAAGGGTGCGCCGACCAAAAATGCCAAAAATGCAGTCGCGGTTAAGTTGATATAATTGAAAATACTATCGTACTAAATAAACAAAATATATATTTAGCATCAAAGGGAACGTGTTTACAATTAGTCCGATCCATAAATTCATAACACACTATGGTTTTTTCTACAATATCATTTAAAGTGGGGCAAAAATCATGTTAACGAGTGGCGGCGTTTAGTTGATATCTTATAGTTGATCTAAATTATTGGGTCTCTGATTTTGTCTAAATAATCATCAATGGTCTAAAGTATAAATCGTTCGTCTCACATTTTCGATTTATCGAGCGGTTTTTTAAATTATTTATTTTCAAATTAACACGTTAAATTACCCAGACAAAATTAGTATGGCAGCGCGGCATCAAATAAATATGGACGAAGACATTTCAAATAAAATATATGACACTTGTCACTTACGGACGGCGCACCCTTATTTAATTAACTGACGATTGAAAAATCTGTTGGTTAAGGCGACACATCGCTAAACAATAAATCTCATACGTTTTGATAAGAGCGTTTGCGCCCCGTACCATAAGAAAAACTGTTTTTTTTTCCTTCAAATTAAAACTACAAATCATTTAAAAAAAATGAACTACCATTTTGAAGTGTGTGTTAAGACTATCTACTAAGAAAATTGTGATGCTTAAATCGGTCTGGTTAGCCTGTAAAATGTGAATCTATGTTTTAAAAGAGGTTACTTTGATATTTTTTTCTCTGTTATAAAGGTTGAAAAATCGTGTTTCTGCAACTAACAAAATGAAGTAAATTAAATGAAAAATCATGTCATCAAATATCACTTTCATATGTTTTATAACTGTTGGGAAAAATCAAGATCCCCGCCACGTAAATTACCAATGCGTCGTCTTAATTGTAATATGATTAAGCTTAGCGTTAATTTAACAATTGAATTTTGTGTTTATGTTACAGACCGAATGATGGTGGAGAGAACCGGCAAGTCTTCGAGAGTCGCTGCCACAGTGCTCGTTGTCATCAATCTGATCGTTATGGTAAAGCGTCGTTATCATAATCATCACGACAAAACGATCTACCCCCTCTTCCGTACCACTTGGTTTCTAACTGCCGTACTCAGAGAAGTCAATTAAGTTTTAATGACACTTGAGTCTCTTGCTGTCACTTTCTTATGTATAGTGCTAAATAGAGAAGGAAAGACATTTAATTGTCATTAAATCTTAATTGACGTCTCTTAGTACGGCAGTTAGTCACTATTCACTCGAAATTACTCACGACACACTACACTCACAGTAGAGTAAAAGTACCGGATGACCTACCCCTTTTTGGTCACTTCGCACGTTATTTTGAATAATAGATAGTTTATTATTTTAAAATTTAAAAAAAATTGCGTGTCATTCGATTTGGACGCACTTCTCGATTCATTATCCGGCAGGGTATTGTCGAAGATTACTATTTGTGCTCTCAGTCGTCATTTTAAAATTTGGTGTGGGGACGCATGCAAAATTGAGCAAAAAAGATAGCAGTGGACTAATTTTATAAAATGATGATTTTTTAAATGTTATTACTGCTGATTAATTGGTGATTGGTTAGGTTTGTACATATTTAATATGTTGAATTTTTATATTCAAGAGCCAAAACACATCAAGCTTTCATAATTTGAGATATTTCGGGTGGCCGGTGAACACTGTTAATGATTTACTTCATAATCTAGTAAGCGACCGTGCGAGGTAATATGCCATAATTTTGGAAAACTTAAATTTATCGACGCAGGTCCTATTGTATTTATTAACAACTAGATTTTTGTGAAATTTCAATCAGAGTCCGGCCGTCTAATATGCCTTATATTTTTAAAGGTATGACCTTTAGAAATATCGTTTTTTTAACGGCCGATAATTTATAAATTAAATCTGTTTGCGGCCGACCCGTCCGTAGGGTATAAAGACGGCCAATAACTAGGAGTATTTTACTAGTTATCGGCCTTACAATTTTATAAATTATAATCGTTGCACACTTATTTATTCCGTTATTTGTGATAAGTACATTTTATTTTAGGTTAGGTTAGGGCATGTTGCTGAACATAGAAAAAATATCGGCCCAGAACCTATATTTGCCTACCTATATTTGAAATTCGGAACTCCTACTAACAACCTAAGCTTGTTGTAATTTTTTAAAACGCTCAGGATTCGCTCAGTTGACGAGTTGACGAGTTGGGAAAATGTCAAGTTTAAGAAAGAGACCAACTAAGAAAGAGCCGAGTTAAAAAAGAGACAAGTTAGGAAAGTGTCAAGTTTAAGAAAATGACGAAGTCGTCCTGAGCGAATTAATTGTTTTACTTACTTATTGTTTCTGGCAGCAACATTCCTAAACTACAGAGATGCATTTCCAATATTTAGTGTAGATTTCTGTGTCAGAAATGACTTTTACCATTGACTTATATCGATGCCTTTTAATCTCTTTGATAAGAGTAATTTTCCTCCTGTCAACGGTGCACGGTGGTCGATAACTAGTCTCAAGTGGCCGGAAACCGGTGTTTTCGCTATTTAACGAATAAACGAGTATATTTATTTATTTATTTTAGGGATTACAAACAAATGTGTTACATAAATTGGCTTATCACTAGACTTACGTAATATAAATAGTAACACATTCCACCACGTAATCCACGTGTAGGTATAAAGACTAAAATGAACTCAGATGCGAGGCAAAATACATACTACTAAGTACAGAAACATACATACATTTACGTACATTTGTATACTTTTAAGTTCATAATATAAGTGCCATGATTAGCTTAACTTTAAAGATGAAAATATTATTAACTTCGACGTTAGAAAACAAAATATAAAAGAGAAAATAACAAAAACATGCGTGTATGTTAACTTGACTAAACTTAGGCGTATATTTGTTGTAAATTATGGTTTAAAGATACCTACATATAGACGTTAGGCTTCATGAAACTAGACTATCTACTGTAGGAAAGCATAAGTATTTTTTGCAAATTGTTGGTATTACAGTAATATAACAAAAATCAACATTAAAGTCAACAAAACCGGTATGTTTACCCTATCAGAACGCGAAACGGCTTTATTGTTGTTTTTGCGGTTTTTATCTAGACTACTTACTGGATTCCAGCCAGACACACGACAGTTTAAACTGTGGTTTAAACCAATCTTCACGATCAGTCGTTCGATTCTCAAATCGATTTTGTATTTTGTAATTTCAATCGCTTCTCTCACCAATCTAGGTACGTAGTGGCGTTCTGTCGCAATTATCTGAGGGTTGTAAAACTCAATCCAGTGATTAGGACCCGATTGGATTTGGATCAGATGTTCAGCAGCAATATCGGATACTCACATAATATAAATCACATGAAATAAAGAAGCTAAATTATAATTTATTTAAAAAGAAACTTTTGGAATGGCTTAGGGAGGAATGTTTTTATGATGTTAAGGAACTGTTCATTAAACGAATATAGTCATTGTTTATTTTATGAATTGATTAATATTATCTTTTAAGTGTTTCAATTATAATTATATTTTGAATTTGAATGTATTAAATGATCTATTGTGATTTGCATGCTATCCGTGTGTTAGCTGAACATGTGCACTTTAATTATAACAGACTAATGTAACAACTCTATACCATGTTTTCTGCAAATAAAGATTTATTTATTTATTTATTATTTATTTATAATTAATATAATTACTCTAATTCAAGTGACTTTGATCAAAATCGCGCAAAACATCCGGGAGCAGCGGCGTCACCTTGTGTCTAAGGTTGCCAATTTTTTTAGACCAAATATAGTATTTTTGGATTCAGTATCATAAAAATATAGTAGATAGGGAATTAATTTAAAAAAAGTATATTAAAAAATATTTATTTTATTTCTTAAATTTAGCGACTTTGCTGATAAAATATAGGGTCTAACAATATAGATAAGCGAACGTTTAAGGGTAGCATCTATACATCACACTGAGCATGCTCACCAAATTTGGCCACAAAACTACAGGCTCGTTACCGAGATAATCAACAAAACATTAACATTTTTCACCAAAAAATACACCCTTTCCAAACCTTTACAGCTGTACTACACGCACACAAAGTTAGCCGTGTGTGTATGAATGTCATACAATGGTTTTTCAATTGTGTGCGTGTATCTGTACTCTCTCTCTGTGCTCGGTGGCGTGCACTTGGAGAGGCCTATGTCCAGCAGTGGACTAGTATAGATAGGCTGATGATGATGATGATCTGTACACTATCTTTTTATTGAAGCTTTAAAACTAGAGTCCATTTTTTGTTATTGTATTCAGAATGATGTATACACCGCCCTTAAACGTTCGCTTATTGATTTTGTTAGACCCTGTGTAATATATTTTTAAAATAATAGTAGTTAGACACCTCACCTAAAACAGTAGGATACTCTATATCCGAGATTCACTTTGGGTCGCTGAGCCATCGGAGTAAGAAAGTTAGTAAGGAAGTGACCATGATAGCTTAAATAGTTATATCCTGAATAAGTTAAGGACCCCGCAGTCTTGACCGTTACACATACGTGTAACATTGAACGTCGCGAAGGCCGCTTATGCCCGACCTCGTCTCAGACCGTGTGGCCTCGCCATTCAGTACTAATTTAACTGTGGATTAAAGGTACCCAAAGGTTAAGACCAAGGATATCCTTGGGTTGACGATCAATATTATCAGACCAATATGAAAAAGTGTTAAAAAAATCGAAGACCAGGATTATCATTCACCCCCCGACCCCTAAAGTACCTCAGTAAAGATGTGGGGCATTACTAAGTTCATCTTGAGAGAATTTGAAGTGACGTTGTACTGTTTTGTTTCATTTGCCAACACTCATGCACACTCACGAACACTTAACGGTTAATAATCCACCATTATTTCACATTAATATTCTACATAACACAAATTTTAGAAAATAAAACAAAACCGCAGCCGTGACTCTTCACTTTCCCGCCAAGAAGTCCGTCCTCACTCCTCACGCTTACCCGCAAGTGCAAGCTTTTTTTAATATGATGTGTTAGTGCTCTCGCGATGTTTTTATTATCCATTTAATCCATTATTTTCTTTGTCAGGTGCTAAGCGGTTTTGTTTTCGCCGGCGGCCTCTGGATCGTCGCTTCACCGACTACCCTCCGCATCGCTGTCGAATCTACTGGAAGTGCGACTATAATGGTAACTCTTCGTCATCGTCAACATCACTAGCTAATTTTATGTCCCCACTGCTGGCACGAGCCTTTCCTAGGGATGGATATAGAGAACCAGTGGCGGTAGCCAAAGTAACATTAAGAAAATGATAGCGAAGTTCGAAAAGAATAAAATGTACGGGATTGACATAAGATCGACCACGTGATTTAGCGCGGCTTGTGTCAATCCCATACATTTTATTCTTTTCGAACTTCGCTATCGTTTTCTTAATGTTACTTTGGCTAAGCCTACTAGGCGCTTATCTCAACCCCCACGGCCCGGTCAACCCGAGCCGAGTTCAAATTAGTTAGTAAATAATTAATTAATAAATAAATAATTAATTAATTAATTCGTTCAGCCTTTAACCCTTAAATGCATGATTTTTTGTTTATCATAAAAAGCTTTTTTAATGGATACTATGTGATTCCACACTTCAAAAAAATAAAATAATTTTTATTTGGCATTTTACTTTTTTTTTAATAAAAAAATTACGAAAAATCTTCAAAAAACCTGTCGGTGTTTCGATCAGAGGGTTTTAAAGGTTTTCACGGCTTGAGGAACTTCTCGCCGCCGCCCGCCCTCCTGAAAAAAGTCGTATTGTATTTTCTGCGTCACAGGTAGGGCTGCCATCCGTCCGGGTTTTCCCGGATTTGTCCTAGTTTGGAGGACGTCCGGGGAGCGCCCGATTTTTATGAAGATTTTTATGAAAAATCTTCATAAAAATCCCTTTAAATTTCTCGCCTCCCAAAAAATCCGGTGACGCTCGTTTAAACCATCTGGGTGCCTACGTCTAGAGTGAGTTTCATTCGCCATTTGATCGCGCGTTTACGCCGCACACTATGAAAAAAAGACATATCTAGTAATCAGAGATAGAAAATCAAATTATGCTCAACAAACTATCTGAATGAAGTAATTTAGCATTTTTACGTCACCTAATGAACACCTGACATGATATGGTTTAGTTAAATATGACGTTATAGTTAAAAGTGGCCGTAACGTCTTATTTAACTAAACCATATCATCGCTAGTGTGCGGCGTAAACGCTCCGAGAATTTGTATGGCACAGTTTAAACTGTTCTCGTATGCCGCCAGGGGGCGCTGCTTCAATGCCATGATTTTTAAAATGTTTATATAATTTTTAACGCAAATTTTTGTCGAACAAATCACAAAAACACAAATGTTGAAAAAAAAAATTTAAAATTAGTATTTGTAAAAATATTATGATCAGATGTTAATGACGGTAGTTGTTGACATTGAATGGGCGCCTTTGACTTTCAAAGTAAAAAGTAAATAGTGTTGAATAATTTCGGCGGGCTGGTTAGAACCACGATAGCTCAATTGGAAGAGCACCTGACCCGGTATGTCAGAAGGGTGCGGGTTCAAGTCCTGCTCGTGGAAATTTTTTGAACATTTGTGTTTTTGTAATTTGTTTGCAACAAAATTTGCGTTAAAAATTATGCCTACTTCTTAACTGATCTATAGTATTTGTAAAAATATTATTATCAGATGTTAATGACGGTAGTTGTTGACATTGAATGGGCGCCTTTGGCTTTCAAAGTAAAAAGTAAATAGTGTTGAATAATTTCGGCGGGCTGGTTAGAACCACGATAGCTCAATTGGGAGAGCACCTGACCCGGTGTGTCAGAAGGGTGCGGGTTCAAAACCTGCTCGTGGAAATTTGACATTTGAGTTTTTTTATTTCATACTAATTTTCGTTTTCGTAAACGTAATCGAATAAATACGGATAGTTAACAAAACCCATACAGGCACCTAGCAAAATCTCTCGAAAACAAATTAACCTGAGCAGGTATATAGAGGAATATAGAAATAGCTAGCTTTAATTACTTAGTACGACTGTACTGTAGCGACGATCAAACAACACAACGTATCATGGGTATCGCGGCCTACATCTGACCCGGAATAATACATGCCCGTCGCGTGATAGGACAGGATATGAGTATAATATGAAAAGATAATTCCACTTTTTTATTTTTATTCATTTTTGTCAAATATTTATACAACGCACACTTATACAGTTGTTCCTTAATTTTGTTTTTTTTAATATGTTGTGATTAACGTCGGGTATATATCTAAATCTATGAATAGCTATCCGTTTAAGACTGCCTTACGTAACTGGTTACTGTCGCACACATTTTATGATATCAACGAATTTTTTGATATTAAGAATTAGTTATTGTGATTGTCGCTAAGGTATACCTACTATTAGTTATTATTAATTAATTAATTTAATGTTATCAATAATATTTGCATGCCATTTTGTTTCGGCAAAACATGATTGTTCTCATTATTTTATTTTACCACCCATGTATACCATGTTTTTATGCAATTAAATTTATTATTATAAAAAAGGTAGGTATGATACCTTTTTACTAATTAGTTTGCGTTAATCCCCGTTTAGTTTAATTCAATTGTGATTGTTTTCTATATTTTGTGTGTTTATTTGTAATGGAACGTCTTTTTATGATAGAGAAAAGAATTGGGCTTGATGAGTTTCATGCCGGTTCTTCGTAGTAAAAGGTCTAGACTTACGAACCGATGCACAGTGGTCCCGCTTTCAAGGAAGGGCGGTCATAGGGTTTTCCGGCTATTGAACTGCGTGTAGTAGCATGGTAATTTTATATATATATATACAAATGAAAATTTGACAAACAATACTTAAAATAAATCATACATACCTACAACTTGAATATCCATCACAAACAAATAAGTCACAAATAATAAATTTTTGGAAAACACGAGTTATGTAATAACTAATTAATTAGCAGTTCGTAATAATGCTATGAGGAGGTACGTACGATGCGTTCACTTCAGATGCAAAAAAAGGAATGTAGCCAATAACTTATTAAATTATCTTTTATACCCTCATGTAGTATTACAAATAGTGAGTAATTAGGCGAGGTATCATGACATTATTCAAACATCGTCATCGAAGCTTAACGTCCTACTACGGGACCACTGTGCGATGGCATAATGACGTTCATAGGGGAAAGCTTTTTGTAGCATAAACTGAACAAATTATTAACTTTTGAGAAGCGACTCAACGACGAATATCAGCTTTTCAGGTAGGCATTCACCCAACGTGACTGGGATTATTTTGATGGGCGTCATCTCCCACACATTGTCTGTCATCTCGTGTAGTTACTACGTCCAAGCATCAAGTAACTCCTTATGTTGTTTATCGGTCTCGGCTGCCACGAGTTTCTCTTCATCATGAGGGATAGTGATGTCCAACAAAAGTACCTTGCGCCCGGTCCATCAGAACTATATCAGGCTTATTTGCAAGAATAGTCTTGTCCGTTTTAATGGACCGATTATTATTATTATCCCCTGCTGGTCTGGGATGGGAAGTTATATTTATTTATTTATTTACTAGCTGTCCCGGCAGACCTTGTTCTGCCTTATATTTCTCTAAAACAAAGTTAAGTTGATTTTTTTATGTTACTTATTAGCTGCCCCGACAGATTTCGTTCTGTCAAAAGTTATTGGCCTGTCGCAGTCTAATAGAAATAAAATAACATTGAAAGACTTTAGTAATATCTAATGTGATGATATTTTTATTGTAATGCTATATGGTACACGATATTTTTTGTTTGATTACTTGGCGCGTAAATAAATAAATCTGACCTCTAATCAACTTGAAGACATACCAAAGATAATCCTAACGCGCCTTTGTTTTGTTTTGATTGACGTCAAATGTTTGACACCTGGGGACAGAGTGGTTTGTATAGGAAAAGAAAATTGTTGTTTTTACTATTTTCCTCGTATTTTTTTACGTTTTTTCTCTCCATAAGAACCTTCTGCAGATTCAAAATTCAAATTCAAATTCAAAAATCATTCAAATTCAAAAATCATTTATTCAGTTTAGGCTACAAGTAGCTCTTATGAATGTCGCTATGCCATCGGTTCGTAAGTCTACTCTGGGCGGGAGATCTTGCACTGAGAAGAACCGGCAAGAAACTCAGCAAGTGTCCAGCTCTTTTCTCCCTTACAGCGTCAAAAAAAATAAAAATTGAAAAATGCCCTATCATAGCAGGACACTTTCCATTACAAATAAACACAAAAAAATATAGAAGACAACCACAACATGTAAAAAAAAAAAAAAAAAAAAAAAAAAAAAAAAAAAAAAAAAAAAAAAAAAAGAAATCAGCTAAATCGGTTCAGCCGTTCTCGAGTTTTTCGATTAGCAATACATTAAGCGATTCATTTTTATTTATATAGACTTATGACGTCCAACAAAACATAACACCGAGACATTCTTACATTATAAACCCTATATGCCTTACAAATAAACAAAGAATAAGGTCCGAATAGTTATTCCGTGTTTTGTTCCTGTCATGTTAACGTCATTCCAATAACTATTAGGACCATTATCTTTGATTATTTGTAAGGCACAATAACTATTACACAGGCGCTGCTTTGATTAAAGGCTGCCACGGCATGCATAATTAAAACAGTTATACAAATTAACTTAAAACTAGAGATAACAGAGCAAAATTATTCCGTTTAGCATATTGTCAAAATTCAAAATTCAAAATCATTTATTCTAGAGCAATGATATTTTAATGTCATTGAGTTTAGGCTACATACGTAGCTCTTGTGAATGTAATTATGCCATCGGTTCGTAAGTCTAAAGATCTGGTACTGAGAAGAACCGGCAAGAAACTCAGCAAGTGTCCAGCTCTTTTCTCCCTTACAGCGTCAAAAATATTGTAAGTGTTATCTATTTTTTTAAAACTTATTTTGGAACTAGACGTGCATTAACATTGATCTGTGAAAAAACTATACAAAACAAACTTGAATTTACGAATTGGATAAAACATGTCAGCATCAATAGACACTGCAGACGATCGTGACAGGTGATTATATTGGGACTGAATTCGATTAATACCTAGTGGAAAAGTGACCTAAGTTTGTCCTAAACCTTTTAGCGCAAAAAGGTAAATATCTTGAAAGTCGAGCTAGTTTGCGAGGGACATTCAAGTTTATCTGCTTCAATAAGTCGGGACTTTTGATACAGAACCATTAAGTATAAATTTTAAATAAGAACATAATTTATGATCAGTGATTTTTCGACGACATTCTAGACTGAGCATTTTGAAGTGCTTTTTACCGTGACCAATATGATGGAAGTTGAAATATATATTTTTTATTTTGATATACTTAACTCGGCAAATGACTGGATCCCACCTGATGTTAAGTGGACATGAAGTCCAGACGCGAAGATAACTGGTGCAGCGTGGAAACAAACGTAACATCAGTTAACCTCACTCTGCCGGCCCACGAGGTGCTTCTTCACGCCTCTCTTGAAGGACCCCATATCATAGGTAGGAGGGAAAACGTGTGCTGGTAGACTATTCCATTTTTTGGAGGTGCGACAAAGAAACGAGACTATGCTAAATGTGGCGTCGTCGGCGTCGAGATCATTAACGAGGAGTTTACCCAAAATGTGTGATTATAGGCACCCTACCCCTTTTTAGGAGTAGGATGTGAGGGTATATTATGTATGTTTGTATGAATATGTATGTGAGTCTACTTCGATTTCATACATACAGTACCAGTCTTAAGACGACGCACCGCTAAACAATTCATCTAATACGGAGCGTTTGCGCCCCGTACCATGAGAAAAACTGTTTTTTCCTTCAAATTAAAACTACAAATTATTTAAAAAAAATTAACTAGCATATTGAAGTGTGTGTTATGACTAATCAACTATGAAAATTTAGATGCTTAAATCGGTCTGGTTTGCCTGTAAAATGCAAATCTATGTACTTTGATATTTTTTTCTCTGTTATAAAAGTTGACAAATCGTGTTTCCGCATGAGTAGATAGATATATGTATGTGTTTCTGCAACTAGCAAAATGAAGTCAATTAATGAAATATCATGTCATCAAATACCACTATCATAAGTATGTTTTGTAATTGTTGGGAAAAATCAAGATCCCCGCCGCAACGTAAATTTCCAATGCGTCGCCTTACGAATAGTTAAGAAAACTCGCATAGACACTCTAGTTGATACGATTTTGAAGGAACAGCATTTATTACGTTAGAGCTTCATTTGAATATGTCAACCGAATCGATAAACCTGAAATGAGCTAATACCTTCTGATAAGGTTCAAAAGCATTTTCGATGGTACGGTAATCTGAGGAGTGCACGCCACAGGGTGGTACGACCAGGTCAGGACGTGACGTCACAACACGGCATCGACGTGGTATGCAAATAGAACTTGTAAACTGTTATGTGCGAATTCGAACAGCTGTTGCTAAACAATTATATTAAGCAGTATGTCCTAGCCTCTAACCTCGATAAATATTTCTGAGAGTAGGGTGAAACGGAGAAAATAGCAATGGAAAAGATGTGCAATGTGGGGACGACTGGATAGAAATAACACTCACGAAGGTTGGATAAATACTCTTCTTTATTATAAAAGTATTCCTTTATATATTAATTCTAACTTATGACTAATACATAGGAATGTAGGTTAGGTAGGTTTCGGGTTTCCAATGTTTATATTAGGGTTCTATTACAGATTCGTATTACAACCTCATTCCCCAAATATGGGCATGTTTCAAGTTATGTTATGGATAGTTTCATATTCTATTTTGTTTATATTATTACATAGTTACATACCTACCTACTACAGATGAATCCTATAATAATGAAAAATGCTCTTATAAAACGGAATGTGGGTTTATTATCATAACGTACAACATTAATTCTATCACCTCAAAAGACAAGCAAAACAATAATTCATATAAAACATCAAAGTCAAATGTGACAAATTAAAAAGAATAATATTTAAAACTATACAAAATATCATAAAAAGGGCGGCTCAAAATGAGTCTGCAACATAGGGCTTCTTTGACTTTTTTTTAAGACAGGTGTTTGACTTTTACTAGTACTGTATGACATTGTAAAAAATTATACTGGTAAATGATGTTTTTGCAAACTTAAATATTTTTTTTTTTTTTCTTTTTTTGTGTTTTTTTTTACATGTTGTGACTGTCCTTTATATTTTGTGTTTTTATTTGTGATGGAAAGTATCCTTTTATGATAGGGCATTTTCCAATATTTATGACGCTGTAAGGGAGAAAAGAGCTGGACACTTGCTGTGTTTCTTGCCGGTTCTTCTCAGTACAAGATCTCCCGCCCAGAGTAGATAGACTTACGAACCGATGGCATAAATGACGTTCATAAGAGCTATTTGTAGCCTAAACTGAATAAATGATTTTGAATTTTGAATTATTTGGCTTTAAAGTAAAAGTACTTAGATAGTGTTGATTAATTTCGGCGAGTTGGATTGAGCGACGATAGCATAGTTGGCAGTGCACCTGACCTGATCCGATCCGAACCCTACGGAAAATCTAGAAGGGCACGGGGATACGCACTAGTGTCTAGGCGAACCGAACTCCTGCGCTGTGCTCCGCTGACGCGCACGCTGCGCACTCTCAACCAAATAGCCTTAAGAACAGACATTTTTTCTTGTTCTTTGAACGAATTTACAAGAGTTGCATTATTTATAATAAGTTATTGTACTTAGTACCTACCTAGTGCTTTTCTATCGTATTGGTGTTTTACTGTTAAGATAGATTTAAGCTAAGATGAATAATAAATAAATAAATAAATAGTGCGTGATGCCGTTCCCTCTAGAAAACCTCCGAAGGTGATTCGTTTCACACGGCTTGAGGAACCCTTTAAGTTTCTCGCCGCCCCCAAAAAAGCCCTGTGAGGCTGAAAATGCCGCTTGAGGCAATCAGCAAACTCCCCCCTCAAAAAAAACCTGACCTGATGTCATGGGGTGCGGATTCGAATCCCTTTCGGGGATTTTTTTCAACGATTTGTATTTTTTTCAAATTGTAATTTGTTCGCAACAATATTTGCGTAAAATTATGGTTTGTTAGATGGGTGCCTCGAACGCATTTTGTACCAGTAAGGATTTGCCCTAATCGCGTTTTGCCACGATCGCGTTTTGTCATTTATGTTATATGTATAGTAAGTAGCTATTAGTCTCATAGTTTATACTCTCAGTTTTTTTCGTCGTATTTAGACATAAACGCATTTTTTTAAATCTCAATGTTTGTCATCGCATTAAACCTTAAACAAACATTTTACAAACTTAGTACTTCTCGACATATGTTTTCACAATTATGTATAATATTATAGCTTTTTATATTAGTCTCATAGTTTATACTCTCAGTTTTTTTTCGTCGTATTTAGACATAAACGCATTTTTTTAAATTTCAATGTTTGTCATCGCATTAAACCTTAAACAAACATTTTACAAACTTAGTACTTCTCGACATATATGTTTTCACAATTATGTATAATATTAATTACATATGTAAGTGTACTTTTTAATGTGAAAGTGGTAACGCACTTAACAGCAGTGTCCTGTAATAAATAACAAATAAAAAATGTTGGAAAAAAACATACCTACATGTATCGTTTACTGTAATCTAACCTAACCTAACTTTTTAGGGCAAAAACCTTACTGGTACAAAATACGTTCGAGACACCCATCTAACAAATCAAAAATATATGTAAATAAATAAAATAAATAAAATGTATCCCACACTCACACCAATTATCTAGCCCCGAGAAAAGCTTCCTTAAGAAACTTGTTAAAATGGTTAACTAGAAAACGGATAAACATACTTAATATACTTAAATACATCCTTATTATACATAGAAAACACTCAGACCCAAAACAATTTAGAAAAACAGGTATTTCTAAATTGATCCGTCCGGGGATCCAACCCGGGACCTCAGAGATGGCGACACCATGAAAACCGGTGTGCAAGCCACTCGACCAAGGAGGTCGTCAAAAAATAAATAATATAATATATAAATAATCATAAACTTATTTCTGATCAAAGTGAGAAGTATTATATCAATCGGTCTGTTATTTACTGAAAATCAATGTCTTTTAAAATAATTACTTTGGAGCCACCTTTCTGTACACGTCTGTATATAAGACTACCAATAATTATGGAAAACTAGGATACATTTTGATTGTTATCAAGTAATATTATGTAATAAGTAGGTAAGTATACCTAATTAATAAAATCCAATAAACTCATTGACTAGTGGCCGCTCGCGGTTTCACCCGCGTGGTTCCCGTTCCCGTGGCAATATCTGGATAAAAAGTATCCTATGTGTTATTCCCGGTTATAAACTATCTGTATGCCGAATTTAATCCAAATCCATTCAGTAGTTTTTACGTGAAAGAGTAACAAACATCCATACTTACAAACTTTCGCGTTTATAATATTAGTAGGATTTTGAAAGAAATAAACTAGAAGATTTCTTCTAACCCAGTCAATGTAGGTATTTAATTGGGCTTAAACGTAGAGGGAGGGGATTTTTTTGCCCTTAAGCAATTGCTCGCTACGATGGCATGTACACGATGGCGTCGGTACCGTACTCTTACGTGTCATATTTCGTGAGCGCCGTCACTCATCTTATTCCCGTTTCCACATTCCGGCTTTTTTATGAGTGCTGACCCTTCTGCCGACATTCCCTGTTTGTCGACTTTACTGAAATATCATACATCGATTACCCTTATGCCGAAAGCCTATGTCACTCCCACAGTCAAAACAAATCTATCGACACCTGCCATCTGCCATCGCTGTAGGGCGCGGGCGTGCCAAAGAAATAGACATACATGCATACACACATACATACATATATATATATACATACATACATACATACATACATACATACATACATACATACATACATACACTCGAAAAACATAACCCTCCTTCTGACGCGGTCGGGTAACAACTGTCAAACCTCAATAAACTTTGAAAAGGGTCGGCACCTTTTTACCGACTCCTTTTTCTGAGTCGCTCTTGACGTACACTAACTAATGCCACCCTACGTAATAATATTGACAGTCATGGCGTGACTAAACGTCTGCATTGTCCTTTTCCGGGCCAACCTTACGGGTGGACCGGTGACCCGGATACAGCTGCATAATGGCCGAGTAATTGCCATAGTCATCCAGTTATGAGCACTTACTCTTTTGTGGGCCGATTATGTTTTATAGGGTAATGTTTTTAATGTTTTGTAATGTAATAGACATGTAGATCATATCTCTTGAATTGATTCCGATGAGTTACATACCAAAAGCAGGTCAGAAGCAGCGTGAAGCAAAAGCATTTTTTATTTTTGGGTATAGTTTGCTGTCAGACTTTAGACTCAATGCGGCATCGGACTTTTTTGGGGGCGGTGAGAAACTTAAAGGGGAACCCTTTAAGTTTCGTCAAGCCGTGTCCATCGAAACACTGTCAAAGGGTTTCTAAAGGGAATGTCATCACGCCAGCGTGTCCCTTTTCCGAAAGGTTCGGATCTGCCCCCTGACCATGAGCTCCTATAGCAGTATTATTGCAGTTATGGAAAAGAGACGCTCGTTACCCCCTGCTCGGGAGCGGAACAACTCTAGAGCGCCGTAAAGGCTAAGACCTCGGCTCGGGTTGAGTTGGGGCGTTCCGAAGAAATAACGAAATAATAATATCGACGATGATCTCAATATTAGTCGACGACTCGTTATAGCCCGGCGATTTTAAGTCGAGATTCCGTCCGAGAGACGTGCGATCTGGATCTGAAAGGGGTACTTAGTGATGTCTTGATTTCAATGATGGAGGCTCCGATCCGATCCGAACCCTTCGGGGAATCTAGGAGGGCACGGGGGACGCGCACTTTTAAGTGTGCGATGCCGTTCCCTCTAGAAAACCTCCGAAGGTGATTCGTTTCACACGGCTTGAGGTACCATTTACGTACCTCGCCGCCCCCAAAAAAGCCCGGTGACGCTGAAAATGACGTTTGAGGCAATCAGCAATCTCTGTCAAAAAAAAATCATAGAGGCTTATGCCCATGCAGTTCATATGCGGAGGCAGCAGAAGGCAGGCCCGATTAACCATCGGTGCCTTGACAGGGCACTATGCCACAAAACAAGTGCTTCACAGAATGCATCTATCAACAAATAGTTTGTGTAGGGTATGTGGAGAGCAAACGGAGTCAATGCAGCACCTACTGTGTGACTGCGACTCTGGCTAGGAAAAGAATGGGGTCGGCCTATCCGAAACCGGAGGACTTCAGGCTCTTCGCTCATAAGGACGTTGCCAAACTTATGGCATCTATCTTTATAGAGGAGGAAGAGCGAAAGGATGGGGTTGCACAAAAGATCCCGATGGGTCGAAGTGTTACTGATGGAGGGAAACCTCAGCAGGCCCCTCTAAGATAAGATAAGACAAGATGCAGTAGGCAATTATAGGCTATTTACTTTACTTTTATAATACCTAATTGGGTAGTTGACTGTGGTTAGTCAAAGATACACGTTTACCGCCTCTGTGGTCAAGTGGCTAGGACCACCGGTTTAGACCCAGAGGTCCCGAGTTCGATTCCCAGCGAGGGTACATGTTTGTATCGGTTTGGTTGGTAGCAGGACTTGTTGGTCCTCCTGGCTAGTTACCACCATCTTATCTAAATACGTCGCCATAACATCAATGTTTGTAAATAGTAAATAGAAATAGAAATATATTTATTATCTTTCTACATTTTATACAAAAGATAAGAAAATCTACAGTGCAATTAGTACTTAAAAAGCTATTTATATAAAAATAATTTATGAAAAAAAATAATAAGAAAAGACAAAAGGAAATGGCTCAGCCTAAGTTAGTTGGAGCCTATACCTTAACCAACGCTGTTTTTCAGCCACTCCCTGTACTCTGAAATGTCAAAAGAGTTTGCCAAGAGGACATACATGTTTTCACATTAATTTTGCATACTGTACAGATTCCACACAAATCTAAAAACCAACAGTTGTAGCATTGTTGTGTACCGGCAGCTAAAGATGAGATAGCCAGTGCCTCAGTAGTTGAGGTTTCCGGGTGAAGTGAGCTTCCACCCAATGGTGGCCAAGGCCAATGCCTTACCATAACTTTTTTTTTTTTTTTAGTTGATGGCTTCGTGCGATTAGCACATTTAGCCAGTGTCAAAGTAATTTTTCGTACAAGTGATACATAAATAAACAAATTTCCTTAAATGATGATGAATGGTTTAGAAATGAGAAGTGAGAAATGATATACCCCCAACCCCTCGAGTATCTCAGTAAAGATGTGGGGCTTTACTAAGTCCTCACGCGAGCTTCTTGAGAGAATTTGAAAAGTAACGTTGCACTGTTTTGTTTCATTTGCCAACACTTATGCACACTCACGAACACTTAACGGTTAATAATCCACCATTATTTCACATTAATATTCGACATAACACAAATTTTGGAAAATAAGACAAAACCGCAGACATGACGCTTCACTTTCCCGCCAAGAAGCTAGCATAACTTACAATCAGTTGAGAAGAAACCACTGTGCTTACATAACTTTTGCAAAGGCCGGTCATTGGATAAGTGACAAAAAAAAAGGAGCGAGAGATGAAAATTTTTTTCTTCGGAAAGCACATAAAGCCGTCGCTCCCGGCTGCATTAGCAGTCTTTAACAACCACCGCACCGCACTGGGCCCGCGTGGTGGTTTATGGCCCGTTCTCCCTATACAGGAAGGCTCGTGCCCCAGCAGTGGGGTTAAAAAATGTCGGATATGAGAATCCACGTCATTTGCGCACAACACACTGAATCGTCATCATCATCATCATCATCATCATCATCATCATCATCATCATCATCATCATCATCATCATCATCATCATCATCATCATCATCATCATCATCATCAGCACAGCACAGTGCTTACTAGTGAATATTTAAAAAAATCATCTTATTTTTTTCATTGGTCAGGCGTTGCTCACTCCCGAAGTACTGACGGTGCAGTTGGGTGTGGCGTTGGTGGCGCTGGCCGCTTTCTCTTTCTTCGTGGCCGTCATGGGGTTCTACGGCGCTGTAACCAGGTCCCAGTTCCTGCTCTTTATGGTGAGTGTCGTCGTGGTTTTTTTTATTAGCTTAACCTTTTCACCGCCCAACTATCCTGCACGCGATGTCCCGCTGTACGCCAACGTATAAATGTATTTTAATAAAGTAGGTACAAAGAAGAACTTCTATAGAAGTGCTGGCGTGGACGGCACGAAAATCTCGAACTTCTATAGAAGTTGTTGGCGGTAAAAAGGTTAAACCCGCCGAATTTAATCAACACTATATTTACTGTTACTTTGTTAGCCAAAGGAACCTTTATTTTATTTTATTATATAATTTATATGATTGCTGTTAATGTAGAAATTTTAACTATTTTGCTTTTTTCATTTAAACTCGCTGAATTTTTATTTTGTAATTTCTTATTTTAATTTTAATTTTGAATTATTTGATACTTACTGTACCTATGATCCTAAGCTGGTCGAAATAAACTCATTTTATTTTATTTTATTTCATTAATGTAGCATAATTCAATGTTGACAACTATAACTGTTTTTTACGTTTGATTTGTCTGGAGTTTGATGAGAGTAACCGCGGATCGTGCTCTGTAGCACGCACAAAGAGAGTTTAAGTCCATCAGTGGACTAGTAACTATAGGTTGATGATGATGATGATGATGACGATTCAGTGTGTTGTTCGCAAATGACGTGGATTCTCATATCCGACATTTTTAGTCCCCACTGCTGGGGCACGAGCCTTCCTCATGAATGGATAGGGAGAACGGGCCAAGCGGGCCCAGTGCGGTGCGGTGGTTGTTAACGACTGCTAATGCAGCCGGGAGCAACGGCTTTACGTGCCTTCCGAAGCACGGAGGAGCTTGAGATGATAAAATTTTTGGTCACCCATCCGATGACCGGCCTTTTCGAAAGTTGTTTAACCTCAGCACTCGCAGACCGCGCGTTAACCACTGCGCCATCGAGCTCCTCGTCTCGTCAACTCTTGAACTGGATGAAAAGTGTAAACTCTCCTTATTTCTATTTATTTCATGAGTTAGGCTTTATAAAATTTTTATAGCGTTCGATCTTTGTTTTTGATTTTTATTCTTATTGTTTAGTTTTATACGTTAATGTTTGTAATGTTGTGTTTGAACAGTTTTTTATTTATGTTTATTGTTTTGTGTTTTTGTTTCGTGTCGTCTCGTCGAACTCTAGGTCCCGCCAGAATACCAGCGCTGCAGCGGCTATTGTCGTTGTAGCCTATGCTGAGGTTGGCCACACTAAATCTAAAGGCTTCGCCAAACAGAAAGCGCTATAGCGCGGCGTCAGAGCGCTAGCCTGACGTCGCGCTATAGCGTCCAATTGTAATGTACTATGACGGTAGACACTGTCAAACAGAGCACCGGCGCTAGCAGTACGCAACGCTCTGACGCGGCGCTAGGACGCTCTGACGCCAGGCGTTGTATTTTTTTACAGAATGTATTTTAGCGTCTGACTGAAATATTGCATTATGGCTGAAAATATGTCTGAAAAACTGATAGAAATGGTTCGAAATGCCTTATAGAATATGAAGGATACTTCTTATATAAACATAGTAATAAAGAAATCTTATAAAAGCGATCTTCATGTGATGAAAGCTCGCGACACAAACGATTATATTCTCCTAATTCCTTACTCTTTTGATTGATGTCGTGATCCCATACTCTTTTTTCTGTGATCGTGATAAAGCGTATAAAAGTAAGAAATCTTTCACATCTGAATCACTCGACATCTCAATAGCGAATAAACTTTCCAAAGATAACGCGACGCTCTGACGCCGTGCTATAGCGCGTTCTGTTTGGCGTAATGTGACATCAAAGAGCGCGACGTTAAAACGCGACGCTCTGACGCCGCGCTATAGCGCGTTCTGTTTGGCGTAATGTGACATCAAAGAGCGCGACGTTAAAACGCGACGCTCTGACGCCGCGCTATAGCGCTTTCTGTTTGGCGAAGCCTTTAATAACCTACCTATTCTTAAACTTTTTTATTTTTTTATTTTTATTTTGTAATGTCATGTACAAGCTGTTTGTGGTCAATAAAATGTTTTCTATTCTTTTCTATTCTAATCTATTTCAGTATTCAACTTTGGTGCTGTTGCTCCTGCTTCTGGAGTGTGCCTTGCTGTACTACTTCTCGTCTAGTCTTGTTGAGGTATTTACCTATACAACGTGGAACAGAAAGGTGTGGTCAAAATGAAAAGATCCAAAGTGTATCCGATGTAGATCTTGTATGCAGAGTTACTGAGACATAATTATTAACTTTAGTTTATCATGTAATGAATAATTTATTTTAATCATAGTAAGTAAGTATAAATTTTATAATTAAGAGCGTTTACGCCGCACACTAGCGCCACTAAAGAAAAAAAAACATATCTATTAATTAGAGATAGAAAATCAAATTATGCTCAACAAACTCTTTGAATGAAGTAATTTAGCATTTTTACGTCACCTAATGAACACCTCACATGTTATGGTTTAGTTAAATAAGACGTTACGGCCACTTTTAACTATAACGCCTTATTTAACTAAACCATAACATGTCAGGTGTTCATTAGGTGACGTAAAAATGCTAAATTACTTCATTCAGATAGTTTGTTGAGCATAATTTGATTTTCTATCTCTAATTACTAGATATGTTCTTAAGAGAAGTTAAAAAAAATATGAATAGAAATTTACACATAATTTTTACAAATAAAAAAGGGACTCCAAATCGCTGCCAAGCAGGAGAGTGCCGAGGACGCTGGCGACGTTGCCTCTTTGGATGACCAAACTTAGGCGTTGGCCAAAATACGCGCCAGCTCGAGGGTCACCAGTGGTCTGTATAAGTCGAGCGGAAATTTGTTGAAAAATTTTCGTGCTGCCGGTCCCCATGGTCCCAAAGTTTCAACCCCAAATGGCGCAAATATGTGCCCAAGGCTTAGAGAACTATATTTGCGCCGTTTGAACCGAGGTTGCCCTAATGTGGGATGGAGCCTGGGTGTCCACGCACGTCGCATCCCACACCAGGGATCGACCCTGCGACCAGGCAACGAACGTCATTCCATCGGGCCTCTTTCCATCGTCACGAGCCAGCCCATTGGGTTAAAATACAGCTGGCACATTGACGGTAATTGTCATGTAATTGTAAATTAAATACTTATATTAGTGAAATCATGCGCGTCAGGCGCGCGTAAGCAAGCAGCAGTTATCATGAATGTAAGTACACAGAGGTTACTAAGCCAATAGGGGGCTCAGGCGCAGAACGTCCACTTCGCAAATTGTCTACTGGTCGTAAAAGACAACGAAATAAAGAAAACGGACCTTTTACGACCAGTAGACATTTTGCGAAGTGGACGTGCTGCGCCTGAGCCCACTAGAGATTTAACTTGTTTATTTTGATGGTAACGTCACGATTCAAATATTTAATAAAAATAAAAATTGCATAACAAATTAAAGTTAATAATTATGTGTAAGTAACTATACGGTAGGGCTGGTCCACCAGTTTAAAGTCGCTCAGCGAGCTATGGAAAGAGCTATGCTCGGAGTTTCTCTGAAGGATAGGATTCGTAACGAATACATCCGACAGAGAACCAAAGTCATCGACATAGCTCTAAGAATTAGCAAGCTGAAATGGCAGTGGGCCGGCCATATCTGGCGAAGAACCGACAACCGCTGGGGTAAACGTGTTATTCTTGAATGGAGACCACGACTCGGTAAACGTAGTGTAGGGCGCCCTCCGGCCAGGTGGGATGACGACCTGCGAAAGACTGCAGGCAGATGCTGGATGCGTCAAGCTGAGGACAGGGCGCTATGGCGCTCATTAGGGGAGGCCTATGTCCAGCAGTGGACTAAGATAGGCCGATGATGATGATGATGATGAACTATACGGAAGCCGCTGGATGCGAGCAGCACAAAACCGGTCGTTGTGAAGATCCTTGGGGGAGGCCTTTGTCCAGCAGTGGACGTCTTTTGGCTGAGATGATGAACTAGATCGGATACTCTTTGGACCCTTTCATTTTGACCACACCATTCTGTTACACCTTGTATATGTTTTATTACATCTACAGTTTGTGGTGTAACCATAAATCTACATTTAAGGTTATATTTGTAAAATTCAAAAAATTCAAATTTCGAAATCATTTATTCAGTTTAGGCTACAAATAGCTCTTTTGAACGTCATTATGCCTTATGTCTATCTACTCTGGGCGGGATAGCGCGTTGTATAAAGCTTAAATACCTTCTGCAGGTTGAGGCCAGAGTAAAACATGCAACAGGAATAGGGATTTTATCTAAACATCTTCGTTTTGTGATTTGTAAACTAAATCAGAATCAGAATTATTTAGTTATTTGTGAGATAGAAGGTATTGTCGACCATTGCCGTCGTCGGCGTGCAGTAGGCTTAGCCAAAGTAATATTAAGAAAACGGTAACGAAGTTCGAAAAGAATAAAATGTACCTATGGGATTGACATAAGCCGCGCTAAATCACGTGGTCAATCGTATGTCAATCCCATACATTTTATTCTTTTCGAAATTCGCTATCAATGTTACTTTGGCTTCCGCCACAGGGCACGCTATCGCTTGACGATTATAGCCGACTGTGGCGGCCAAATGATTAAAATCCGCTTTTAAATAATAATTATATCACACTTTATGTAGAAATCATTAAAGTTATTCTTTATTCGTAAGACAATATCTTACTAGAAAAAATCAACCAGTTCAAGAAGTTCGAGTGGAAATCTAACCCACACGACCTTTGAATGACCGGTCCAATGCTCTGGACCGCTGAGCTATCGAGGCCTCAGAAGACTCTTTTTTTTTGAGTGAGATTGCTGATTGCCTCAAACGGCATTTTAAGCGTCACCGGGCTTTTTTGGGGGCGGCGAGGTAAGAATACCTCTAGCCTTGTGAATCGAATCACCTTCGGAGGTTTTCTAGAGGGAACGGCATCACACAGAGTCGGGGGGCTTTCGGGACTGGGACTGCGGTCCAAAGTGCATGTCCCGGTGCCCTACTAGATTCTCCGAAGCGTTCGGATCGGATCGGCGAGCGGAACTACCCGAGGGCGCCTCTAAAGGCTCGGACCTCGGCTCGGGTAGACCGGGCCGCCGTGGAGGAGGAGAGAAGCGCCCAGGTACATGTCTGTACCGGTTCTACGTACCCTTGTTCTACGAGTACGGTGTCTTGGGCCTAAACTAGTGTGCATGTTTAGTGTATTCTGTAAATGTGTAGTGGCATTTAGAGGATCGGGCGGGG